>CAJPEX010001262.1:2333-62645 GCA_905338405.1 Notodromas monacha | reverse complement strand
TACTGTAATTCAGGTAAAAGTCTACGTATCCTCATTTTAAGCCCCAGTCAAAATTTAATACAGGTGGACTCTCTCTACAGCGAAATTCAAGGGACCAGAAAAAATCGTTGTAGAGAGAATTTCCCTTTTAACGAGGGGAGAGAACCCTATATACATATATATATGGGACGCAAAAAAAAACCCTCTTCTAAAAAGAAAATCGTTGTAGACTAGTTCATTGTATAGAGAAAGTAAACATGCAATAATATGGAACGCCTTGTTTTTGATAAAATACGACAGCATATCTATTAAAAACGTTTTAATCAACAATGAATAGAGTCTAGATATAATATTTGGGGGGGGGGGGGGGTTGAATGGTTTTTCACTCACTTCCAGGGTACAGGAGCCGGGTTAGCATCAGGATTCGGACTGGCGTATGCGTAGATTTCCACAATGAAACAGCACAAGAGCAAAAAGACCCAAAGAAGTCGCTGAAATTCATTTGGGGGAAAATTTCGAGATCATTTGGGAAACCAAAAAAAAAGTGTATTCCATATTTTCTTTTGATTTACTTCTTCGAGTTGAAAAAAAGAGTCAGTGGCAAACTATCGCTCTAACATCATCAAAAAAATTACCACACGACGACCTCATCAGGAATGTATAACCGACCCTGTTTTACTTTTTTCGTAACTACACTTTTATGCATGAGCGGACTACTTTGAGTTTGGATTCTCCATTACACTTGCACACTTTTTGAAAATTCCATCTGTCGCACAGGTGGTCTCACGATAAGAGAACAGCTCGCATTTTGTTCGTAATACTCTCGAAGATTTGTTCGTAGAAAGAAGACAAAAAAAACCTTTATGGGTCAATTCCTCCAAAAACCCATAGACTTGGCAGATTTTTAAGGAACTGAGTGCGCAAGGAATTTCTGATCAGCTTTATCAAAACTAATAATTTAAATGATCAAATCATGTCCATGGTTTCTAGTCTCGTCATCGAAAAACCCCGAACCTTTCCGATCTTACACCTACTAAGTCGGAAATCATGAGATCGCTGAGTTATTTTTTTTTCTCGAATAACTGAGCTTGGAAAAAGTTGAGAGCCGATGGATACTTGATTTTAATCATTTGTCAAAGGAACTGAGTGCAAGTTTTAATTCAATTGCTTTAATCATTTGTCTGATTCATAAATCTGCCTTTTCTTGTTACGTGAGAGTTCTTCACAATAACCAACCTCAAAGAAACAACGTTTTCCTAAAAAATAGTTTGCTTTTCGAATATTTCTGTTTGAGGTGAGCTGCTTATGAATTTATAAAGCGTATTTCACAGTCATCAAAATAATATTGGCTATATAAGGTAAATATTTTATGCGGACACGTCTTCAAAAAGATATGAGAGTCCGTCGATAATTATACGCATGCAGCACTTTTGTATTGCTTCGAAAAACCATCCTGAACATAATTCTTAGTCTTTTCTGAAGTGTTGCCATCCATGTGCACTTTCAAGACGGACTGCGCAGATTTTCCTGCAGATTTAATGAAAATTTTTTTCCGATGCTTCAATAATGAATCTTCAAAATGATGATTATTTATTCATTTGAATGAGAAGATCGTTTCACAATGCGATTACGATCGCTACTACTGGAATTTCGGAAACTTTAAACCAGCAATCTGTTACTCAGAAAAAAAAAGATGATGCATCAAACTCACCTTCGGATCCATGGCTAAACGCTGCTTCAATTTTCACACAGCGGTTTTGGCACAAAACGCATTCCAATAAACAAGCAGATACGACTGAAAGAAATAATAATTCGCCCTCAGCACGTGTAAAATTGGCAATACTGTACATACGGTTCACCAACAACAAAAAGATAAAAATACAAATGTCAAAAATAATCAGCACTGCGCGCATATGTGCACGGATGAGTTCTCTTCCGCGCCGAGACCAGAGCCGCGACTGAAACTTTTCCGGACGTGCCGCTTCAAGTTCTCTTTAGGGAAAGAGGCGGAAACATTTCCCCACCCCCCATTTCCTTTTCATTTATTTATTTTTTGGCTTTTCCTGCTTTTGTGCTTACTGCTCTGTTCGGAACTGCTGGAAGCACTTCACTCATCACACCGGAAATCGCCCGACCCGCCGGCAAGGAACTTTCAAAGTTGAGTCCTCCTGTTTTCCTTCGCTTATTGGTGGGTATGATGTCCAACCTGCCATATATGGATCCAAAAAACGATATTTCAACACATTTTTTTTTATTATTTTGACACACAGCAATTTGATATTGTGATTATTACGGTGCCGAAACGAGGAGTGTCCAAAAACAAGAAAAGAGTAAACTTTTCTTGGAGAATAGGGCAAATGTTTTTCATTTTTCAAGCCCTCAATAAATCAGTTCAGTATATTGATTGCTGAATTTCTCAAATGTATAAATTGGATTCGCTTTTTGAAGAACACTTGTTCGCGGTTATCATTTATATACTGTGCTGTACCTGCATTTCCCGTTTTGGAGTAATTCATTGCATATCCCTTGCTTTATAATTTATTTGGTAAGGGACGAAGCAGCACATTAAATACAGTACATTATTCATTCTAGCAATTCTAACTGCAGTGATTTTCTACAATCATTTTTTTAAATCCCTGTATTTCTCAGATCTATGTACAGTGCAAGGATATGAAGGGATTGTTTGCGAAGACGACAAACTACTCTATTAAAAAAATGTTTAATTCATTAATATTCAAACTAAATGGACGAAGAGGGGCGGATTCTCTTAGTTTTGAACGAAGGTGACAAAACTAAATGATTTATACTTTGCGTGCTGAACTGAAGGGAATCTATTTGCAAACATTTTCTTTTGCTAATGTAATTTGAAAACGGACTCGCAACTTAAAATCTCAAGAGAAATGAAATTCTGAATCCCAGAAACAACATTTTCACAAAACAACTATTTTTTAGATAAGATCTCACCTTGCCTATTAAAAAATGAAAATCACAGAAGTTTTACAAAACTTCAGCCGAATAAAAACAATTTTACAAAAATAAAAAAATATTTTCACATATGTTTTGGAGAGATAAATAAGATACAGTACAAGTGGAGCCTCTTTTCAACAAATTTCGGGGGACCAGCAGAAAAAAATCGTGGCATAGAGAATTTCATTGTAGAAAACCCAATGGGATTGGTTGAGAACTCTTAATTCCCTGTAATATGGGGATTTAAAATTTTTTATAAAGAGAAAATCGGTATAGAGGGAGTTTAAGAGTATAGTAATTGGAAATCAACCCCTTGCCAAGCCTACTATTTTTGTATTTTCATAGTAAAATTATAATCATTAAAGATTTTGAAAAAATTAAGGAAGATATACAGCACAGCTTATTCAAAATAAGAAAAATAATGTCAAATTATAAACTGAAACATTTTCAGAGCATTGTGAAATAAGTGGGAACCTCTGACTGTAAGTCAGAAGTTTTCACTTCCCATCGCGCAGTCGTGTGCCAAAAATGTCTTAAATTCTGAAAAATTACAAGAATACAAGAAGCATCACGATTACAGTAATTTACTGAACTTCTTTTTTTTTTTTACATTTTTACCAACTTCATAAGTATTTGTTTCCATGCGGAACTGGGACAACCTTTGTAATCGTGCGGCTATGCGCATTTGGAGTCCTTTATTTATTCTTAAAGCAAAAATTCCATTCACCGGAAATATGAACGTGAAATATACAAGGTGCATTTTTTTTTATTCTGCACCGTTTTTTTTTTCAAAAAGGGAAACCCCCCAGCAGAAAATATGGCAAAGAAATACACGATTTGCACACTTTCTCTCCCCTGATCTGATACGTCAGCTGGGGCGTATATAGATGCATGTCACTGAGCGAAGCACACGCATTTCGCCTGAGGGGAAATCGTTGCACCGTCGACGACTGTGATTAACTTTGGAGCCATGGAGGCAATATCGAGGCGATTACAGATTGTAAAACTGTGTCGATTTGTAATGGTATTCCATACCGGGTCTGCAGCAGCTGGCCAACGGAGTGCAAGATGCGCTGTCCAATTTTCAGATTTTTCTCGCCTTCGTCCTGAATAAGCGATTATAATTACCAACGGAAACGATATGACAGACTGCTGGATGATGCTGAGATCAATATATTTGCCGAAAATGTTGCTTCTTTCCAAGTCACAGGCTTAAAATCCACCATGAAAAAAATATTTGTAAGCAAGAATTCGTTGTAACGAGATTCTCCTGTGAAGAGAAGAAGGACAATTGCTTTTGCTAAAAATAAGCGGATAATATGCCATACTGCAGTTCCACAAAATTAACACGTTTATTCCTCTTATTCAACTCCTGTATTTTGCATAAATGCATGCAAGGCCTTTTAAAAATCGTTTAAACTCATCAACTACGGGTAAACCCTGATTGAAATACCAAATACTGTGTGTGATGATAAATTGCAGCAATCAATTCGGAGAAGATAACATTGACGAACAAGACTCTCTACAACAATTTTGCCTCAATTAATGTCTCTGCATAAAATTGTTTTTGGTCCAATATGTGTCTATCCATATTATTTTGAAGTTCTCTAAAACACAATTTTCTCCACAACTTTTTTTCCGTGTTCCCTCAATTATTTTGTGGAGTCCACCTCCATACATAGCATTTGAACTGGCTGAAGCTAATATAAGGTCAATATATTATAGTGAAGAGTAAAGTACTTACCTTGACCCTATAATCCTATTTACAGGCTGGACTCTCTCTAAACAACAATTTTTTTTTAACAGTAAGTCTTGGTGCAATAATTGTTTGTTCCCATACAGGCTCTTTCATCTCTACAATGAAATGATCTCTATACAATCTCTGCGAAGAATTTCGTTTCTGGTTCCCTGAATTTTGTTGCGTCATCATGTATTTTGTGAATCCAGAAAATCAAACCTTACCTTCCAAATTATTTTTTCACACATTTAAATTGATTTACTGTATATAATTCAAAATTTTTTAAACTACAAATGACGTCTACCCACATGGATAATCGGCTGGATTGAACCAGACCAAATTAAGCCAGACGCTCAGTTGTTTTGATAGGAAACCATACAAATATTTCAGGATATAAGTCGACTCGAGTGTATATTTGTATGAATATCCTGTAACGACTAACGAGGTTTTAAATAATGAACAGAAAAACTAGTACTGTACAATATAAAAATTACCCACATCCTAAATTTCTCGAGGAAAGAAATGAATGCGAAAATTGAGGTACTTCAAAAAATACAGTACAATAACTGGGAACTGAGAAACTCTTGCAGTATAGCCACTTACCTTATCAGCGTTTTCAGGTTCAGGTCGAAGTTATGAAAAAAAATATTCAAGAGAATTTCTTGGCAAAAAAAGTTTTTTAATACCGTCACCGCTCTGCAACACACGCGTGCATCACTGGACGGACAATGCCGGAGTGGGTAAAAAAAATCACATTCCACCAAAATATATTCAAGCCAAACGAAGTCCCACACAATTTCCTCCCGAAGTTTGGCAACGTGGGAATGCTCAGAATATTTCCACCCTCGCATCAAACCCCACAGGTGAGGAAAAAATAAAAAATAAATAAACGGTGACCTAACGGAATTGACGAACAACTAGCACACATTTCTTCGTGTTTTCACGCGGTGTAACATAAACCTAAGAGTATACAGTAAATTTCAAATTTTCGCAAATCGAAGACGCTAAAATATGCTCAGGCACATGGGACTATCACAGAAGCAGTTTCTTCCCCCGGTTTCGAATTGATACTTTACGCATATGTGGAATTTCACCGAGCATTTAGGCAGCACATCATTTGATAAGTAAAACCCAGAAATACAGTAAGGTTCTTAAGAAACTCGAATGCCTCCATGTCACGGGATCCGTCGACACTTGAAAATTATAAATCAGATTGATCATATACAGTAGCTCTCATCGCAAAAAAATATGTTTGAGACAACCAATGGAGACCGAACTTCGGGGAGTTCGAGAGTATCACGTTTACCGAATCAGCTTCTTTGCGTCACGTGACCGGCATTACGGCACAATAGTAAAAATAAAACCATCGGTTCCGCTGCTTCCAACAACCCATAAATTAAGAAATGGACGGCACGCACAACGAACAAACAAACCAACAAATAAAAATAAATCCACAACACGCAAACTTATGCAACCCCCTTTCTGTGAAAAAGAAAACCCCCGTCTATGTGCCTTCGTTCAACGATTGAAAAAAAAAAATCTTGGGAAATGGAAGCTGGGATATTTTCTGAGTTTCCCCCAGCAGATTTCACCGCTCACTCCAGAACAGTTTCGTGCAGATGCTTGATTTCACTCATTTCCATCAGACAGCCCATTCTTAAACAGCAAGCATGAACATGAAAACATATTTTAGGGGGGAATGAGTGCAAAGCTCGAACGTCAATACAATCTTCGAAATCTCGAGGAGAAAAAAGGACAGCACTTCAAGCTCTTCTCACGTACCGCCTCTCGCGCCACTTTTTCCACTCGTCTCGCACCAACCGAACAAGGAACTGTAAAAACATCGAGAGATAAACAGGTATTTTATAAAACACTACTGTTCTGGGTTCTTCACTTCTTTTCACTCAGAAGTCCCAACCTTGGTTTCTGGATTGCAAAGCAGGTGTCACCCGGATCACTCGTCTTACCGTAAGTAATCGAAAAATGCACAACCTACTTCTCATACACAGTTAAACCTTGTTAAAACGAAGCCATTGGGACCAGTGGAATATTTTAGTTGAAACGAAAATGTTTTCATGAAGTAACTCATTTGACTTCGTGACTATTGATCAATGACCTTAAAAAACTACTGTACTGTACTTCGTTGTAATCGATTAATCGTTATAGCGAGATTTGTTGCAACGACATTTCAATGTACGGTATTGTCTCGAAATAAAATCATTAATTCATCTTGAAAAATCTAAGCAAACTTTGTCTAACCAACTTCGACTGAATATAAAGTACCGCAATGGAATTAAGGCGAAACTAGTGCGAAGGCAAAGAAAGAAACGGAGTAAGAAACTAGGTGATGTGAAGAACAACCATGTTGAGCACGTTATCTAAGATTGATACTGAAGAAGTCTCGACGTACCAGGCAACTGACAGCTTCAGAAATCATCAAAAGATAAAATACATCGTTCCAACTGCCTGCGTTGCCTTGTGCCAAGAATCCCGTCAATAACGGCCCAACCGCGGCACCTAGACATGAAGGAAAAAAAAAGAAAGTTCAACGAAAATCGGGGATGATTATTCTATACAGACCAATAGAGCCAGTGCCATCAATAATCGCGGCAACAGTAGCCTTCGCCTTCGCGTTCCCAGCAAGGGAAGGATGAACCCCCAAGTCAGCAGACACCGACGTCGTGATCAAGGCATACGGACCGTTCACCAGGAAGCCCATCAACGAGAGCAAGGCTATGCTGGATGCTAAGGAGGTGTTAGCTACGGAAGTTTTCAGGTAGGCGAACATCTGTCAAAAATTCGGAATTGATCAAAAAAGGAATTCTGTCAGCATTAAATGATCATAGCTTTCTTCATAATGGACCTCGAAAAATCCCAAGTTTACACAGCCAGAAGAAGAATCATAGAACTCACAACAGGAACAGCAGCAATCAGCATAACACCGCATGTTGCTGCACTCATGCTCGAATGATCGCTAACGAATCCCGCAAAAACGCCTCCAACAATGCCGCCAAAATCGAATAACGTGCTCAAATAGGCTGCTTCAGCATTTCCAAAGGGTGCTGCAGGTTAAAAAATCAGATAAAACAATTAAAAATAACTTTTCAAGTCATCAACGATAGAACTGTAACACTAATATGAAGAGCGGGATGCTTCAGCACGCCGTGTAACAGAAATGACAGAAAATCGGCGCACGTAAAAAAATTTTAAAAATGCATAATTGTATACGCACGTGGACTCTCTCTAGAACGATTTTTGTTCCCATACAGTTAATTTCCCAAGTTATAGAGGTTATTTACAGCGGAATTTTTTTAAATGTCTGGTCCCTTGAATTTCGTTGCAGAAAGAGAAACGGAAGTCTGGACTCACTGTTCTGTTTGATGAACGGAGGCAACCAGTATAGAAACGTGTAGCTCACAAGCTTGGAAAAAAACAAGCTGATGGAGAATTCAACAACTCCCTGAACAGGAACAAAAATATTAAATTGCACCATGAGCATTTCTCAATTTTCGTTTTCAACTCACTGGAATTTTCAAGGCCGCAGAAAAGCTGATCGCCTCGGCTCCTCTCCGACTTGACTCCTGTCGAAAAAGAGAACCAAAAATAAAAACTTAGGCACGATGAATGGAACACAACCGGCAACCCGAAACCACGAAGTACATGCTTGCTCGTAGTTATCATTCCAAAAACAACCACCACGTGACGAAGACTACGAAAAAATAAAGGACAAATAAAGAAACCCTGAAAACCATCACAAAAATAAACAGTGAATTTTTTCAATGCGACCAGTACAATCACGCTTTTCCAGCCTGGCCCCCGCGGATATTAGCCTCAGAGAATGCACCCTTTCACCAAAACTGTGGCCAAAATCCGCACATTTTTTCTCATCAATTTAAGCCCTTAATGTTGAAACAGTGATACTGTATATATTTTTACAAAAGCATAACTTCTGAACTAGATATCCCTTCCAGATCTGACCACCACTTGACCTCATTGAAAACTTCTAATCCAAGAATTGCGCAAAATTTTGAAATTTTCGGCATCACTGCGCGGGTGCCCGAGTGAAAACCAGCAGGAAAAGCCAAACGAACAGAAATACAGTAAAATAAATTAACGGCGGAGAAGATAACCTAAAATACCGCTTGAGCAAGGTTCGGATTTTACCCAGCTTAACGGAGACCGCAGCTTCCGCGACGCGGATCCAAGAATTTTATACCTGCCCCAGTCGCTGCGTGGACTCAACGACTCGTCGAACTCCTTCGAAGGAAAACCAAGCTCATTAGTTCCACGCGCTACGAACCCTCTCTGAAGATACGCCGTAAAACCGAATGATAAGTATCAACAAAGCGAAATGATACACATCTACGAAGGAGATTGGCGGCAACAATGCACGAGGTATAGTACAAGAATGTGCGATAATCTCGACGTGGTCTAATGTTAAAACGAAATTCACACCTTACTGGACACCAAGCCCCTCCGCTCACTATTCTCGGAATCATCGTCCCCGGTAAACACTTGGCAGCTTCTCGACGGATTAAACTCCTGCGAAGAGAAAAAAATCACAGGAATGATACCTAAAAGGTCACACAACATTCGCGATCACCTTGTACTGTAACTAATGAAAATAAAAACTCTCAGAGATCGAAGGGAAAAAATAGACAGAACAACTTTCAAGGTGATTGTTATAACCCTAAAAAATGCAACATATACTGCATTTTTGCTCAACATTACATATGCGATCCCAAAAATATCAATCATAGAAATGATACCCAAAAAGATTGGACAAAAAATCGCGAACACCTCGTAAAATACTTGGGGGAAATCAACACTCTCAGTAATAAAGGGGGGAAAAGGACCAATTAACTTTTAAGGTGATTGTGATAGCACAAAAATGGCGGCAGATAATTTTGGCATATACGATCCCGGATCACTCACATAATGATGCGGTTCGTCGCAGCCAACGTCTTTCGGTTCGGGAACAAGGAATAGAAAAATGAAACAGCCAGTTCCGGCCATGATCAGCGCCGGCAAAATGAAAGATCGAGACCAATCGTTGTCCACATATGCTCCAGCAATAACAGAGCCAAGAATGTTACCAACAGACGTGTGCGAATTCCATACTCCGAAGATCAATCCTGAACAATGAATGATCACGTAAAATTAAACGGGGATTTCAAAAAATGGAAAATAAATCGGATTCACCTCGTTTCGCTTTGCCAAACCAGTTCCCAATGCATGCCACGACTCCCGGCCAACCAGTAGTTTGCACTAGGCCACCAATTAACTGAAGAAAGGATGAATCAAACCTTTAAGAATTTACCGTTATCTTCACTCAAAACCCCCCGCTTTCACTCACCTGCACAACAGCAAAATATCCAAAATTATGAACTTCGAAACTCTTCGCAATACCGAAGAGATAGACGCAGATACTTGACGTCAACATACCAAGCGTGAGGAAGAAACGCAAATCCATTCGCTCCGCAAAAATCCCGCTGTGAAATACGTTTCTCAAATATTACAGATACAAAAAAAGCGTTAAAAACGCAGAACACAGATACACTCACTCGACAACAATTTCCTCTACAAGGATATTCTTACAACAACAAATGTTTTATGGTAATTGAAGACATTTATTAAATGAGGGATCCTCTACAACAGAACCAGGATTACTTATTGTATCCGTTAACTGGATTATGGAAATCACGAGGATTAGGATTAACTTGCGGACGAGGGTACTCACCTGAAAAACATGCCGAAAGCGTAAGCAAATAGGAAGATGGAGTCAAGAGTTCCAAGCAGTTGAGCAGAATTCGGTCCATCTGGAAGAAGAATGTTTTCAGCATTTCGAGGTACATAATACAAATCAAAAGTTGATGTGAAAGGAACTCACTGAAAGGGGCCCAGCCACAGGCACCATTATCCACAGACGTGCAATTCTGATTGAGCACGTTTTTGACGACGCTCAAAGGCTTCCTCGACATATGATAAGCCGTGTAGCAAAGGAAAGTAAGAAATAGCACCGAGTATCGGTACCTGAAAAATCACGTAATATAAATCATTTTTGAAAAAAAAAGCACCACGTATTTACGAGAATATAAGTTACAGTATTGTACTTACTTTCGATTTGACCTATACAACCACCAGAATGCGTCTTGGTTCTCATTGAGTAAAACCTATACATTCTAAATCTCAGTTTATGAAGTGGCAATAAATGAGCAGCCATTAAAGTCAATAATTCCTCATAAAATTATTTAAAATACTGTATTTAAATTTCTGTGGGAAAGGTTAGAGGAAAAATTGAAACTACAACAGGAAAATGTGATAATTTCAAGCGCAGATGCGAGAAATTCCGATAATTTTCTTCGATCCTACATCATATTTGTTGCAGAAATAAATTTTACCTGGAAAAAAAGATAGCGCTTCGAAACTCAATTTATTCAATTTTTACTGTAATTTAATCTCTCCTAGGAGATACTCCACACTTCCACAGTACAATCATAACAAGATTATAGCAATTTTGATATTCCATAGAAGAATTTTATGGTAATCAACAGTCGTGAGAAAATTCATTTTTCAAGTCTGAAAAGTCGAGTGTGTCTTTGAGCAGATGGAGTCACATATTCGCACAGATACACAGTACTCGCTGCAGCATGATGATTGAATACAGCAGAGAAAAAGCTCACCATGTTGCTCTCGATACAGAAACCCGTGCATGGGACCTCGGGGCGATTTTCGATGCGATCTTCGTGATGAAAGCAATGCCGATGGGTTTCCGCATCATCGTGTTGATATGGAGAGCCAGTTGTGACGATCGGCGCAAAAGCAAGCGCCGCCAAAGCTATCCTACTGATCCGATTACCCCCGACTTCTCTACACCCGAACCTTCCTAATTACCGTCACATTCTCATTCTCACATTCACAACCTGCGGGGAATATCGATAAATTAAGGAGGCGTTGCCGGACCCTTCCAGCAGATCAAAGAAATCTTCGGATTCATCCGGGGTAGTTCAAAAGTTGTCGAATTTTAAAGGCATCTGAATGAAGGCCTCAAAATTCCTTGAAGAAATTAGCTTTTCACAACTAAAAGCTAACTAGACTTTGAACAAACCCGGAGAGTCGGCGAACATAAAATGAAAACGATTGGTTATTCCACGAATTTCCTGGTCTTCGTAAGAAAACAACCGGTGTTTCAAAAACAGGCGCAGACGAATCTTTTATACCCGAGAAACAAGAAGCTGCTTCGACTAGAACCTCTCGGGGAAAACGCAGAACGCATTGCTAGTCGAACATTTTGGATACCATCATCGTTATCGCTCATCGTCACCATCACAAAACACAACACATTCACAAATGCAAAGCGAATTCAAAATGGGCGATCTCCTGAAATCTGACAGCCTCTCACTGATCGGAGAAAAAACAAAACAAATATCACGATGTGATTCGCATGAAGACACGTTAATGATGAAAATCACGGGCAAAAATGCAAGTAGGTGGGACGCAAGTTCTCAAAACATTGGAAAATTCAAAGCAATCAACAACCATTGATTCTCACACCGCCAGGCACTTCGCAGTCCTTCCACGCTACTAAACAAAGAGATCAAAGAACAGTTCTTCGCAGCAAGAAGGCTTTGTACAATATTTTAACGTCTTTTACTCAAGATTCCTAGGAAAATTTCTTCAACCGCATCATCTCACCGACGTTTCGCACGATGTCATTCCATGGAAACATGAACGAGAAAAACAGTAATCCTAATCTTCAAGACTAACTGCATGTAACAAAGCAGGCGTAATTTCAGAAGTCAAACGCAGAATTTAAATTCGTAAAAACGAGGCAGTGCTGATTGTCCTCACACAAATATTACTGGTGTCATTCAATCGGCTGTCAAGTACTAACTACAACCTCACGGGGTGTTAAAGCCGCTTTAACGCTAACAAAATAACCCAAAGAAACATCGTCGATTTGAAATTCTTTCGTATGCGGAGAAAAATTTGAAAAAGCAAAATAGTATATAAACTTAAAAATCAAAAGAAAGAATCACATACGTCCTTGATTTCTTTTCAACACCGGTGAGGAAAGATTCGAGCGTCAAGTCATTAAACGACAGGACTGGAACGAATTGCATGGAAGCCATCCATCTCTTTCCCGGGAAGGGCAGAAATATGCTTCCACAATCTCTGGTTGGCATCGGGCTCACTAATTCCACCTCCGGGTCGACTTATCGTAATCATTGGCGCTAACTGGCTCACGAAATTCTTGTAATTATTCTCCAACTCACGCTGATAATCCCGCTGGTCGGGTCCAATCAAATTTTTGTTCTTATTCAAGGCATCAGAACATTTCCGAGAGAAGTCTTTGAAACAGAGCCTTAGTTTGTTCTGGAGTTTGGTCGGAGTTTTCACGCCGTCCTTGAGGTCAGAAAGGAACACGTGAGCGACTTCTAGAGGTCCTTGATTCACGGTTGTCCCGATACAGCCTTGCAATACCATTTGGAGAATCTTCGGATCAGGTGGATTTTGATTAGTCGCTGCTGCGAGCTCAGTGCATTTCTTCTGTATATCCTCGATTGCCACTTCAGCCGGTGACAACGTCACGCTCCTGAAATACAGATTTATTTTACAGTGATATAAATTAAATTATCAACGTTGAATTTAAATATTTTTCAACGGGGAAACTTTGTCTTATTCTAATAATTTCCTGCATCAGCAGCACCTCAAAAATATGCCATGCTCCCAATGATCAACTTTGGATATCATTTGCGAAACCGAGTAAAATCCAATTGTTCGTCATTGCTTTTAATGAATTCCCTGACACTTGACGATTACCTAGTCAATCTTTTGAAGAAAACTCATGCCCAAAAATGTAAAAAATATTAACAAGGAAGAAACTGACCTTTTCGCAATCACAGGAATTCTCGTCTTCACGTACGGAAAGTGACTTTGGGTTGTCACAATTGTTTTTCGTTTGTGCTGCTCGTGGAGTTCACCATGAGGTCGATTTGGGTCTCTCGTGAATGGTGTCGAAAAAATGAAATTTTTCAAACAGTCGTTCAAATGAAAACTAGTCAGACGTCGTCGTTCTTCGTAGCTTTCGAAGTAGGGCTCCACATACGTGATTTGTATGTACGCTTTGTCCGGAATAAGTTTCTTCGGATTAACTGGGTTAGAGTCTTTCACAATGACAACTTTTTCGGTTCCGAATCGCTCCGCATAAAAAGTTTCCAAACGATCCGAGATTTCAGAAAGCTTCGTAAGCGGAGGTTCTTTGTACACAAATTCTTCCCCATCCAGGTCACCGAACGCAGCTCCGTAAAACCCGACTCGGAAATAAGTTCCGAACACACGCTTTCCGTGTAGCTGGTCGATTCGTTCGTAGGCCTCGCGCAGTTTCCCGTGAATATTCGAAAGCTTTTTGTAATCATGGCTCGATTCCACAATCGGCAAAAGAACTTTGTACACGCGGTCGATGGATTCATACATTCCCGCAGCGTTGAACGAGTTCGCAGCTTGTTCAATCAGGCCACATAAACCAGCTTCTGTGAAATATTTTCCAGAGCACGATCCCCCACCAATTCCTCCGCCACTCGCTCCTGTGCCACCTACATTAAGCACAACGAACTATGGTATCACTGACAATCAACGCGACTGAGGAGAGACTTTATACCTTGGTCATCGGGTGAAACGACGTCATCAGAAACAGCACTTTCCTCTGAAACATTGGGAGAGACCGACTCAAATGCCACGGCACCGCGTGGCATATACAATTTGTCCTCAATCATGAGAAGATATTCCGAAACTAATGCGGCGCTATGCACGAGACACATGGCAGCTTCGGCATGATTTCCTGCCGAGTTCAACAAAATTCAGACACAACTTAAAAAATAATAATAATTTGGTTCAAATTACCTTGTTTCGAATGATTTTGGGCCATATTTGCAAGCCACGTTAGGCGCAGATCCGGGGAGTTTTGATATCCTTTGGCAATTCGGTACATCAAATCTAGAAGCATTTCTGGGTCTTGCTGATATTCTTTCATCTTGACTGTGTCAGAAAGAATCATGTGCAAGTTAAACACCAAATCCCGCACTTGCTCGGGAAAACTTGAGTAATCTTCATGTGATTCCGTGTCCTCTTCAGCGTAGGTTAAAATTGTCTTCAATGAACGCCTCAAGAAATCCTCATTGAATGCGGTTGACGTTCCCACCAGCGAGCTCAGACTCATGGTGACCTAGAAATCATAGGCAGTTTAAAATAACCTCGCATGATGCACAGGACATTGGAAATTGTCAAACGGTTTATGGGTTTAGCGATTTCACAGCATAATTCACAGAGAATTCTCATACAAATCATTTAACACACAGAATGGTTTTCTCAATTCTTCAAAGAGGCTGAAAAAATGTTCACCAGAAATACAGTAGCTGCATTTCCTAGCAAAACAAAAAACAACTTCACCATTTGACTAAAATACAGTATTCAACTCCAACCAGTTGTACACTACGATTATTTTTCAAAAAATTCTCACAACTTCACACAGCAAACAATTTTACACAACTGCCCTGAATTTCATTTGCGTCTTGTATAAAAGCAACAACAACAGAAACGTAACCGGCTCACCTGCATCTTGACTCTTGCGAAGTTGTTGCCGATTTCAAAATTTTGCCGCATGAGAGCATACAAGGATGCAGCTGCCTGAGCTCTCACAGTCGAAATACCAGAGCCGCAATGACTCAGCAGCTGAAGACATAGGTCAGCGCAAAATTCACTATCCTCTTCGAAAATCAAGTTCGGGAACTTGACCAATAAATTCCGCTGAAATCCGAATAATGCGCACAGAACCGATGTAGCCTGATTTCTCGACAACGCGTGCAGCAACACTTTCAACACTTCACCCAGCAGAGCTTGAGCAGAAGATTCCGCAGAGTGACTCGTCGCCACTTGCGCCACGATTTCCAACGTGTCCAAAATAACGAGCATGCACTCTGCTGAAAGATTGCCCAGAACAGCAGCGTCGGAATCCGAGCCACTCGGAGACTGTTGAGCGGATGCGACCACGGTCGATGCTTCAGAACCGGTAGTTGACGCCAAAGGGGTTCTCCACTGATCTTTATGCCAACGCAAGCTGGGCATTGGACTACTGCTTCCAGAAGGAACACTGGGAAGAGAAACCGCCCCTGAATCACGAGTGTCCAACCCTGGAGAAGCTTGTGTATTCTTCCTGCGAATAAGCTCTAATCTTGCAGACCCATGTCCACCGAGGATCATTTCTTCTAAACGGGATTTCATATCACCACCCCCGTGCGGTTTCCTGAAACTGGCTTGTGCTTGCTTCAAGGCTCTTCTTCCACTAGAAACGAAGAAAAATCGCAATTTAGAAATCACACGAAAATCAAGCTACTGTATTTACTTCACAAATAATTTCTCACCAATATTCGAAGCAGGAGACAGCTATATGTAAAACATCAAGCAACTCCTTCAGCCTCCCCACAGGCATCTCACACCACCACGCTCTTAGTAAACTCGACTCCACATTTTTCAAAACCCACAGCAAGCAGACCAACAAATGCTTCGTGCTTTCCACTGACAATGGAGATCGCTGTCCAACGCCGTCCAGCCGCGACAGGGCATCACTCCTGTCCGAGTCTCCATCATCCGGGGATCCGATTGCCACAGATCGATTTGCATGCATCGAACCACGGTTCACTTTATTTCTGGTGAAAGCCCGGCAAAATTTAGTTCCTTCGTTGCTGGGACGATGCAGCTGGGCAATCGCGTCCAAGACAATCCCAAGAAGGGGCAGGTACAGGCAAGCCACACGCGATTTCGTTGAACAACGAATACCTTCGTAGTTTGCGACTTTCTCGTTCGTGAACCTATGTGGAAAAGTATTAGAATGAATGATTTCTGTTGATACAGATTATTGGGTTTCTCGCGGACAATTACTGCTCATGAATACGAAGTAAAATTTATGAAAAATAACTCAGAAAAATAACTTATGATTTATTATAAGTGCATAACCATATAACAATTATCCACTTCTCTTTGCCCATAAATTCGAGGAAAATTTCCACTGATTCCCCAACTCTCCGGTGAACGACTGAAAAAACTGCAGTACTTAATTTTTTAAGCGAAAAAAGAAAATCCCAACGACGAAATTACAACTCACCTAGTATCCACGTCATGACACCACAGCAAATTTCTCAAAGTTTCCACTGCCCTTGAATGGACAGCTGGGCTGTGCGCACTTTCCAACGCAACTTGCAGATTACTTAGGATCAACCCAGCCAGAAAGTGATGTTGCTTGTATTCAGGCGACAAATCCGCGTAGATCCATTTGTTTCCTGTGCCACCAACGATGGTAGAAACCCAAGAGGATTGCGACGACACAGACGGGGTCGGCGACGAGGCAGATCCTCTTCCACAATGCAAATTAGGCGGACAAAGCGGGGTGCCAAACGGCAAGTTCAGTGCGATAACGTGTTCATGACTGCACACAATGCGAAGAAAATCCAGCTTGTAAGTAAGCAGGTAACCAGCATCAGGAAGAGAACCTTGCAAAAGAAATAATAACGATCACCAAATGCAGTGACAGTGGACAGGATCACGATATTGTAAACATTGGCAGGAACTCGCCAAGTTTAAAAATGCGCACATACGAGGGTTGTCCCATATCCGCTTAGCCTTGGGTATTTCTAGAGTATCTACAACTGTTGAAAAAATTATATATAGCCGATGGCATTGTAAGGTTCTGGGATTTGTTTCAGATTTTTATAAAAAATTTTAGATTTACTGCATAATGATCAGTGAAAATTTTCCATTCCCAGTGAGAGTTCTCCATTCATATCACAAGCTGTTGAAACATTTTCAGGCCAGACAAAAATTGAATAATTTTTGTTGTTTTTAAAATGAGTTTCTTTACATCTTTCAAAATTTTCAAATTTTTTCACTGAGTACGGTACTGTATTTTGTTTTCAACAAGTGAAAACCTAAGTGCATTTTGAATTTTTCCAAGTGGTACTGTTCATTTCCATTTTTTTTTCAAAGTCCCCTTCAAAATCATCATACAAGGCCCGGCTTCATGCCTGTGATATTTTTCGAATTACCTTGAAGTTTTCTGGAACATCTATTCATATTTTTCCATATTTTATTTTTACTGGAAGGAAGGGAAATGAAAGAAAATGGGGTGAGAAGCAGAACCTGAGCAAATGGGAAGAAAATCGGGCGTTGAATGGGGGCAAGATCTAACGGGACTAGGGCAGACGTCTCCTGACCCTGCTTTCTGACCTTGAGGCAGAAGATTAAAAAATTAAAAACAAAACCTAGAAGTTTCTTTGAATTTTTTTTTACAGTGGTACCTACTTTGGAAATATCCAAGGTCAATCGGAAGTGGGACAACCCTCGTCCAGTACAGTACTAAAAATATAAACAAATCGCACTAAAACTTTAGTTTTAGAGCTTTTCAGCCGAATAATCAGAAATCAACTCATCATTCAGCCAAGAATGGAGCTTCATAGACAACGAAATAAAATGCGAACCATTCACATCTTCAATTGATAAAATTTTAGGAGGTTAAGATAAAGAGATACGCTTTTTAAAATGAAGTGATTGGCAACGAGAATTTCTACTGTATAAATCAAGATACTCTTCAACTCTAGGAGGCTTCAACTCTAATACTGTATTAGAAATCAGCAGATTTTTTTATTTTACCCCCCAAAAATTGAGTTTCATTAGAGACAATCTTCGAAACGTGGATCACTTTCAATAGCTCACTGAAAGTATGTCATGGAATACGACAGTGGGAACGAAGACAATAAGCATTTCTGTTGAGTCAACCAAAACGCCAAAAAAACTCAAACTCACTGATTTTCGTATCCAAGCGTTTGCAGTAATCTCGGATCAATCCAAAAACGTAACCTCTATCCATGATCGATAACAAATCTTGGATAAAGAAAGCCAAACTGGAGTTGAGCCGGGACACAGCCTTTAAATCTCTTCCATCGCGGTTGAACTTAGCGATCACATCAGAAGTGAGGCTCGTTACGAGATTTGTGACGTCATCAGTGAACTGTTCGGGAAATCGATTCTTCCTCGAAACTCCTGTAAGACCTCCGCACGTCCTCAAGTGTTCCGTCATCGACTTCACCATGAGCTCTGCATATACGAACAACAAAAAATAATGAACATTATGCGTGAAGAAAATGGAATGAAATGTTGGGAATACACAAAGCGAACTTTCCGCACATGCGCATTAGGTTAGTTCGACCAGGTAGAGAAATACTCGCGTAAACTTTCTACGCGACGCAGGAATTCTGGAATGTCACGCAACATGGGCAGATTAGGAACGCAGCCGGAAGACTTCGCCACATATTTATATCTCGAGGGGCATACTTCGAACGCCGTGCACGTTATAGCAATGCCTTATCCGTTATCGCACGTACGCCTCTGAACTGAAATCTGAAATTCACATCATCCCGCATGACTAATGTTCACGAATTTCAAGATTTCCACGCGAATGGAAATGCGCCCGGAACGATTTTCTAAAAATGCTCGATATGTCACGTAAACCAGCCACGTTGCATAAAAGCGAAGTTGATCATTCAGCTGATCTTGAACCCATGCACATTAGGTTAGACAGCAGTTTGCTCTAGCTTTCATGCACTCAATGAAGGCTCAATTCTTTTCGAAAGAAGGACTACAGAAGTAAATTGACTCCTTGCTGTCAACGATTTTTGTTCCCCTCCTCAACCATGACTTCGATTTTCCCACACCAATAAACGATAAAAAAATAACCCCAGCGTAAAAATAATCGTGGTCAAAACAAAGATGTCCGTTCTCAAGTAAGAACTGTACTGCATTTCCGTACTGTCGCAAAAATACTTCGAATATTTATTCAACAAAAAAGGTGAATTGTACTGTCAAACTTCGAATGATTCGGTCATTACTGTGACTAGTTTTCCTGGTTTGCCTAATGCAGAAAAAAGAGGGATAAATTATTAATTTCTACAAAAAAGAGATAAAAAATACGGTAAACGGAAACTGAAGTTTACATCAATATAAATACATTTTGCGTTCATGAAAGAATCGACGTTTCGGACTTCAGCCATATTTTATCTTTGGAAAAGTATGGTACATCAGTTTTCCAGACTAAATGTGAAAATTAAACTAACATGATTCGCGCGTTACATTTTGACGTTAGCTGAAATTTTACGCCAAAAACCGAGAAGAAAGAGCACAATAAAATGCAACTCACCCAGGAAAAACCACGAGTTTGTCAAAGCGAGGTCTCGCGCAGTGCCACTGCTGACCACCCACTGCAAAGCTATCTCTTCGTGAACCAATTTCCTCACAGACTGCGTGCCAGGCTCATCCTGCACAACACTTGAATCAAAACTAGACGTTTGGCGGTAAACACCGGCAGTTCTATGCTCCAGTCCAGCTACAACGGCTCCTGGGTTTTCCCACGTCCGGAAATTTGGGCCCCGGGTCGGCGAATAAGTCTGGAGTGGGGCTGTCCCTGGATGAGGCAACGTTGCCTCATAACTCACATACGTAGACAGTAACTGATTCCTTCCGAGGTGGTCACTCTGTCCCTCCAAATTCATCGAAACTCTCTGCGCAATGACGCCCATAGCTTCAAAGCACGGCTGACTGAGTTTCAATTCCTGCGTTCCTATTCTCGGGGGTCTCACGATATTCAATAAAAGCTTGTCCAACACTATCGGTAGAAAGCTAACAAGCGCATCCAACGCAGAAAGACGAAGTTCTTCGATACTTGTTTTCAGCTCCCGCTCAGCATTTCCCTCTCCATGCAAGTATCGTGGTAAAGGTTCGCCACGTTCGATTTCAGAGCAGAGATTCAGAAATCTATCAATATGACGATCCAATGAGTGCACCGTTGTTACAGGACGTACGTTGATCGTGAAAACGTTCTTGTGGTTGTCAACCCATTTATAATGTGGTACTTGAACTTCTGGGCCAACGATTGAGTAATCCTTTGGGGGCTGGTCAATCATCACTGGAAGATTTATTTCTCCAGAAACCAAACCTCCGTCCCGTATCAACGGCAACCAGGTATAACCAACAGGGGTCTCAACCTAAATATTTAGAAAGTAGAAAAACATCAAATGAGCATTGGACAGTTTTTCGTCGGACCAAAAATAGCAATTTTAGTACAGGACAAGCAACTTTGCTTGAAAAAATAAAAAACTGACCTGATTCTGAGCTTCTTTCTTCTGACAGCTCACGTGATAGAAGGTGAAAAAGAGATGATGTTTATCATCAAGCTTCGCCGGGACTTTGATTTTGAATTCATCATAAAAACAAGGTGATCTGTTGTGGTACGTCACAGAAGTTCGAGCCTGTTTTTCAAGCTCCGGAGAGCTGCTTTTGCCAAAAATCACGGATAAGGCAGAGTCCTCAGTTTCACCAACCCTATATTCAACTTGGCAAGCAATATTCCTCGCTGATCCTCCAGGCCGATTCGTGAGATTTACTTCTCGTGGGTAAATGAACAGAATATTTCTATAGGAGTAGTTTGGCGCGTAGAGATCACGCGGACGGAATTCAAGGACTTCTTTTGTCGGGATTGCGTGTGGATCGGGATAAGGCTTCAACTTTGCCAATTCTGGTGTTACCATATGCGGCAATTCATGAGGACAAGGGCTAAATTCCATTTTCAGCGAACCAGGAATTGACTTGAGTCGTTTATGGGCGGCGTGTCTGCGGTAATCATGCAGAATCTTGTACAAATCCTCTTCACGCATTTTGTCCGGTTCTTGTTTGAAAAAGCTGGTCATCGTTAGCGTAACCGCACGGAAGGAGTCAAGGGCTAACGCAACATCGTCAGAAGTCCAGACGGTCCGTTTTTCAACAGTACCAGTGGTTGACATTGAAGTTGTACTGAGACCACCAACAGAACTCAAAGTTCCACTTTGACGTGTAGATGCTGATCGTTCCAGAGTATTCTTTTTTGTGTAATTGGATCCTGTTTCATCAAGAAGCCCACCACATGAACCGATCTTACGGGGTTTCTGCGGAACATCAGGAGCAGGATAGTCTTTCTGACTTGCACTTGTCTTCCTTTCCAGACTACTATTCGCACTGCTTTTGTCAGAGCCGGAGTCACGCGAGTCCAGTGTTCCTCCAGATGACTGGGATGATGATGCCGCTGTGTTCGGATTTATCACGTGCATGAGGCTGATGTACGTCCAAGCAAAAGGCATCCTATATCGACCCAGACGCTCGCATGCAGCAACAGCGTTGGCTTTCACTTTCTCGCGATTTTTATCATCCTTCATATAAGGCTCAACACACTCATTAATATCTCCTTGAAGCACTTTTTCCAGTCTAATGATCAGATAGATGTCGGGTGATGGGCAGGACAAGTCAAAAACGCAGCTTTTTGCGAATGTGGAAGCGTCTTGTGCCTTCAGATGGGGACCCAGTAGTAGCTTCAATACTGAAAAAGATGTTGAAAATAAGCTACACTCAAAAAAAAAAAATATATATATATATCTCGTGAGTACTTACCATCCGAATTCAGGTCGAAATAAAAGTTCTCCGATATTTTCTTTCGCTCCTTCACATCGTACAATGCCATTGACGCAAAAATTGGCTCAACCTCTAAATCCAATTTCAAGTGATGAATTTTTACAAGGATTTTGTGACCAGTATGCTCGGACGGAATGTCAGCAGGAAGTCGTTTCTCCAAAGGCTCTTCCAAAGCAGGAGGTGGATACAAAGAAAATAACATCTCGTGCCTCCCGTGTTGTTTCGGAGAATCCAAAATTGAGCTATTTTTTGGGACTAGCGTGGAATCAAGAATACCAGTGATCAAAGGGTCTGCCACAGAGTTTCGCAAGTCAAATATCGACGATGCCCAGCTTCCACGAGGAGTTTCTTCGTCAACTTGAATAGAGCTTCGACAAGAATTGCTGGTAGATGTACTGTTCTGACAACCACGATCGTCATCTTCGTCTTCATCAAATCCGGATGTTTGAATAAGATCTATTTCGTATTCCTGACGTTTTGGGGGATTGAGAACAGTCATCCTTTCATAAGATTGACGTGGAGACACCAGGCTGCTACTATGCTGTTGGTACCTAGTGATAAGCAATAACACGTCAATTCCTAATACTGTACAGGTTAAATCGGGAATTGAATTTACCTCCTATGAACGGCGACCCAATCACGAGTGTATGAACGAACACAATCGTTCAATCTTGGGTTGGCTAACCAAACTTGAGGATCCAATTCGGGCAGTAGTGGTACAACGGTTCGGCAACGCCTTGGAACACAAACGACTTCCACATCGTCATCCGGAAATTTAAGAACATCACAAAGCGGATCCCCTATCAAGACGTCAAAGTTTTGTTCCAACAATTCTTCGTAGTCCGGAGGATCGAGAGACGTCTCTCTATTCGCATTTTGAGAAGCAGAAATTCCCGTCAGAAGTCCAGATACAGGACGCGATGAAATGCGGTTGAAGGGATCGGATTTTTCGCCAGATGCAAAACTTGCAGTGGCTGCTATTCGACGTCGAACATCTGCGGCTTGGTAACGTGACAGCTTTTGAGCAAACGCCCGTTGCCCGGTGTTTGTTGACGACATTTCGTACATTGGGCATTCGAAGAAGCTCGTGGAGATTATATTCCTCGCGCTGATTGTATCACATCGTTATCTGTTAAAAAACGCGACAGCATTCGAACAGCAAATGCTTACACTTTCCATTGGAAATAGAACGAAAGATTTATTCAGATATTTTAAAGCTCTCACGTCAATCATGCAGACCAGAATTCGAAGACGCCAGCTTACTTTAAAATGTTTCAATGCATAACAAACTCACTCCATTTCATTCATTCTTCGAAATTGAGGAATGCACTACATATGGAGTCTGTCACAGAAAATAATGATAAAATACACGAACTGTATTCACAGAACAGCTATGAGGCAGTTCCTGTTTTGAGGTTCACCTATAGAACTCGTTCGCTGAAACACCACATATTTCACGAAACACCTCACCAAAAGAAACTAAGATAAAACGCAGATATTAAATTCGCGCACCGTGACATTATAATTCCTTCATCCTTCCCCACAAGTGCTCCGAGTAGATTGCGGGTACAGCTCCACGTGTCGGTAATGCACTAGTGGCCCGAATCGTGACGCTACCTTCCGCACAACTTCCACTCACCTCAAAGCCTTTTTTCAGCGCCACTTTCTCTCAGAGCCACCAGCGGCTCTTAGAGAGTGAATTCAGCTGCAAGGATTTAGGTTAGGTTTTACGGCATATAAAAAAGAGAAGGCGAATATCATGAAAAATCAAATAAATGGCGCACTCTAGATTAGGTAATGTCTGGCTTCAATTGAACAGTATACAGTACTTTATTGTCTTCCTATACCAATTTCATCATGAAATTCCTACTGAACTACATGCGTTTATTGTGAAGTGACTCCTTATTTTCCTTGGGAGTGGAAGTGAATAGCCCTTTAGCGGAGGGGTGTGGAAAAGAGTGGTGGCACGTAAAAACTATGCTGGAACGTCCAGGCACCGACTAGAATACCTTACCGGATAGGCAAAGTATGTTTCTTTGTAACATTCATAGATGTCACTCCTAGAGACAAAAGAGGACGAGACGACTCACCATCAGAGAGAGAAAACGAGTAATATTGTACATAGGGGCACCTTGTGGTATGCTAATGCACTACCTCCGCTGATCTGGATTAACCATATTTAGGGGGAAGATTTTGTAAGAAAAGGTGCAATGCAGTTGTTAACATGATTTTATTAATACATCGTTTGCTTGGGGACGAGAAATACGTTTCTAGTCGGGGTTTTAGAATATTGCTTCAGACTGGATTCTTGCAAAATCGGGAATCCACCTTTCTATGTATCCGAAAGAAGGACATATCCAATTTAATCCACATTCACATGACAAAACTATGTATCTCTGAAAATCGCTTCCTCCTCATCTCCTATACTCCTGTAGTACCTATACTATTTTTGTGTGTTATACTTCTCAAACTTCATATGTTGATTGATGTGAATCACGTCATCAAATGTGGGTGGATTACAGTGATGTGCTCGCTGTTCGCTGATCAGGGTGGGGAGAAAGTGGAGTAGAATTTTGGGGAGAAAACACTCGAGTTTTAAAAAAATGGAGTCCAAGTCTTTTAGAAAATTTAGATACAGTAGTTTCGAAAAAATACTGTATGTTGTCGATTTATCAAAAACAGATGATATTTAGCAAACATTTTATTTGCCGTATTTATTCAACGCCGTCCTGAATTACTGCGAAGTGCGAACGCCACAAAAATGCTTCTTGTCACTGGAAATCCCTTGCCACCCACTTCAGTTGAGGGAAGCATCATAATAAAAGTGATAAATAAGCTTTGATACAGGGACCTTAGTCCGTAATGCACCAGTTTATTGCTCAATAATTGACGCAATATATGCAAAATCGAAGAATTGTCCAGGAATGCCCGATCTCCAAGTCTATTCGATATAGATCGGATTTTAAAAAAAAGACCCATGGAATTTTTTGCACGAGATTGACCATCAATTATCCCAATGTTCTCTCATACTGTACATATCAGCGTCAGCAATGTGAAACCAAATACCGGTGCTAAAGTGATACAGTAAAATCTCATTGCAACAAATGCCGGTTCAACAAATAGATTTTTTTAAATGAACCAAGCAAAACTTTTGTTAAAAGGGGTTTGCATGCTTTAGAAACCCTTACTCATGCTCAACAACTGTCAGCTTTTTTGGAACATCCACCCTTACAAATCTGTGCAGAAATTGTTTAGAAAAACCTAAAGTCCACAAAAAGTACTGGTGCTAACTTTTTATTCAGAGTAAATGTACTGTGTGTTATTGAAATTTGAATTTATTTGTTCACAGATTTTCAAGCATGGAAAAACTTCCAAAAAGACCACAATTAAAAGGAAGATCTTAAATCTATGCATGTTTAATTTGAAACAATGTTCCAGTCAATAATTTTGAAAATACTGTTATAACAAACTTTTTCTGAAGTCCCCACATGTCTGTTGTAATTACTTGTAATGAGATTTTACTATAATCCCGACCTATAAAATGTAACACTTCATCAGCACTGTCAGAATTTGAATGTCCCCAAAGAGAGTTTTACCAACGCTGAGAAAAAAACAAAAATAAAATGAAATGGCTACTCATGTACAAAAAATTATAGCATTAATTTTTTTCGGTTTTTTAATGTCAATAATTCGATTCGGTGACCGTGATAGAGACATGAAAACACGCAAAATTCTTATATTTGAGAGTCACGAACGTTTTTCTTTGGCTTAACTGGCATGAGATCAAAACATCGTGACTATTTCCCCAAGACAGGCCATCACACGTCACCGATCTATAATTAATAAAAGTCAGTCACGTCATGCCTGATTCACTTCCACGTCGAGTTTTGTTCTCGGTGCTGTGAAAAGCTTCTTCTGTTCACGCCCAAAAATGAACCAAGGTATTGCAACGTGAGTATAAAAATATTTCAGAAAAAATACTTTCACGTGGGTTTAGGGAAACTGTACGTGTTGAGTCAGAACACTCAGATTTGTTGCATAATTGTTTCTCCGAAAAGTTGTGTTATTTCAGTCGTGCTCACAAATGTCTACGTAGCTGCCAACTTACATTCCCTCTCTTCGTCTTTGGAAAGTGAGTATGCAATGAAAACTGAAATCCCGTCATCATTCAGTTCCCTTTTTTTATCTCTCGAAATTGCTGCATAAATATACATGTTGGTTCAATTTTACCAACGCACAGTACCTCCCTGTTAATCATTGAGACAAACAATTAAAAATTGGGAAAGAAAGTAGTGCTTCAGTTTTCTCAATTCTGGAACTTCTTAACAACTGCCAGCTTCAATTGAATTCCAGATCAGCCTGCAAACTTACTTATTCTAGCAACTATCATAATAAGAAAAGGGTTTTGACTTATCCGCCGAGCATATGGAATATTCTAGGAAAATCACGCACTGAATTAACGTTCTAAAATCTTCTTACTGTACCACAAACTCGAACGGACCTGGGGAAAATTTTTCTATTGAGAATAATTGTTTTAAACACCTGTGCTGCATATGGGGCTCTGTTTTTTGAAAAATGTTATCGTACACTTTATCGTCAAGAACTAACTACTGTATACAGGAATTGAGTAAAAATCTTGGCCATAGCCCAGCAGATCGCAATTTTCATTTCTTTGTATAAACCCAAACCCGATTTATTGCTGGGAAAAATATTTCAGATAGAAAAGCCCTGGTGTCACAGTCAGCAACCCCCGTTGAGAAGTCCCCAAATAAACCGCCTCCCTTAGCAACTGCCATTTTATTTTGAAAAAGAAAAACAAAATTCTTTTCCAATGATAACTGCATTGGAAGCCCGTTATACGCCATCCACCAAATTATTGACAGCTCAAAAATGCTCCTGAATATTAATTTTGTTTTTTATAGCTATATACCCGACCAACGAGATTCACGTTTCTGCGAGAGGCCTCCAATCAGAAAAAAAAAAACAGAAACACGAAGATGGCATAATTTATTTCTTGGGAAGATATAGGATGATATAATTTAGGCATTCCATTGTTATTTTACTTGTTTTCTAGAAGAACAATACCTATATTGTACTTAATTTTTATATTATTTTAGCTTTACTGATGGACCACCAATCCCCAGTAAAACTGCCAACCCTCTTAAACTGCTACAAACCTCACGAAACAACAAAAACTGGCGATGACTTATCGAGGTTTGACTCACTGTTGAATCCTCCTACTATTAACAAGATCGGGGAAAAGTTCTGCAAACCTGCTGTAAATCCGAATTGCGTTTTTTTTTTCTTTCTGACAGCTGCTTCCCATAATAAGCTCGTCGATAAGATTAGAACGTGGCAGCGAACTTACTTCCTTCATTTTGACTGGATGACGACGGCAACAAAAGCGAACTTCAGTCTCGGTCGTAGGGATATCACCAGTCAGACCGCGCCATCTAACGGAACTAGTCTTGACGAAATCAAGGGGGAGGATCGAAACACGAGCAACCATGTTGCCGCAGGAGGCCACGCCTACGGCCCTGTTTTTTATGGCTTCGTTCGTTTGGAAGAGAAAGAAGGAGGCCGCAGCTACGGGATGGACGAAGAGTATGTTCCTTACAAGGATGACCCCGGTTATGTCTGCTACTCGGAGGAGTGCATAAACGCTGGTGATTATAATTCCCAGATTCTTGGGTAACTCACCTCCTTTTTCAATAAAACCAAACCACTAGTATACCCCAATACAGTCGGATACGCCCCGAATAAGCCGCCACCCTCGGCAACAGCCAATTTACTGTACATGTATTTTGAAAGATAAAGTCTTCCTTAAGTATAATAGCAGTGGAAACCCGGCTAAAACGCCATCTGCCAGTGTGCTCCTGCCAATTAATATTGCCTTCGATTTATCCCGCCAACAAGATTCAAATTTCTATGAGAGATCTCAAATAAATAAAAAAAATTTAAACATAAGAACACAAATATAAAATAATTAATTTCTTTAGAGTATTAGCTAGATATAATGTACGCATCCCAGGGTTATTTTGAAGGTTTTTCTGGAAGAATTTGAATTGTATTTCCTTTTATATTTGATTTTTAAAAATAATTTAGCTTTGTTGATGAACACCAATCTACTTTAAAAAGCCGAAAATCTCACTTAAAATGGTGTGGCGTCGTATCGAGGTTTGGCTTTATTTTTCTTAGATCGATGGCACAGTAATGGATCCTCAAACAACAAACGAAGTTGTTTCAGAAAAGGTCCTTTGTTTGACTAATTCATTGCTTGGGCTGAATACATTTGGACATTATTTGGTTGTGTCAGCCCAAGCATCGGCATATTTTGCAATTTTTGCATACCCTTGTATTGCAATCGTCGTGACTGTTCTGTTACGAGTATCTGTCTGCTTTTTCGGTTTTTCATTATTTAGGTACAGTATTATACTGCATTTGCTACGACAGGTATGCAAATCCACCCCCTTGGTACTACTGTATTTCATAATTCAGCCATCCAACATGCCTTTATTTTGTGTTGAGTGTATACTTCATCAAAATTCGTTTCAAAAATCCGCCATCCCTCCGCTTTTAGGGTCTGCAGTGGAAATGTGCGTTGAATTAAAAATTCTTCGTAAAATTTAATAAGTCAATATTTTGTGATAATGTATTCACTCAAATGTAGCCCGCACATATTCATCTCAAAATGGGATCAAAGAAATTGAGCACGGCCTTTTTTGATTGAGATTTTTAATGTTTGGATATTTGCAGGTTTTCAATAGATTCTCAATTAGAATCAGGGCCTGGTCTATATGAAAAGAATCTGCATTTATAAACTACACAATATTTTATTTGACTAAAATTCAGTATACCGGTGCTAAAATATTTTCAAGATTAGCTCATTCCCTCAACAGCCAAGCATCTTACTGAGAGTGTAGTAATTCATTAATAATCACCTTGCTCAAAATTCCATTAGTCTGATCAAGCTGTTCAACATAGTGTGATCTTAACCCTTGGACAGTGGAGGGTTTCTTTGCATTGCGTGGAGGATTTGGTATTTTGCAAGGGGGGGGGGGCAGAGCATTTCAGTTTGACCCAAGGTCACTGAAATGCTTCCAGGTTGAGAAGGCCTAAGTTGGAGAAAATCAAGGAGGCAAAGTTTCTATTGTTTTCAGGAATTTACCATACAAATCCTATGCCAGGAATGCAGAAAAAATTCCACCCAGTAAGGGACTTTTTTACTTTTTCATTCAAAATTTTCTGCAGGATTAGAAACAAATGTTGGACTTTTATCTAACTTATAGGACTGGGTACAAAAGTAGGATTTTTAAAATCTCCAGTGCTCCAGTGGAACAAGATTTTGCAAAAATATCCTGACTTTGCTGCGCAAGGCTTAATTAAGCAGATCCTAGAAATAATTATACTGTACCATGCATTTACTGTACGGGTGGTACCTCAAAAGTTGACCTTAATCCATTGCTGAACTAGGGTTGAATTGGAAATTGGCCAAATGGTCAAGAGTCCTTAAGGCCCTCCATGAAAATCAAAAATATAAGTAAACAAGCAACAACAAAAAGAAATGCCAAAGTGGGTCAAATTGCGGGACAAGGGTCAAATTGCAAGTCAACCTCCCTGCAAATTGTGACTGTCAAATTGTGTGATGGTTGAATTGCAAGAGGTCAAATTGCTATGTACCACCTGTATATGAAAATAAAGATGAAGAAAAAAAAGACTTTTCTGGCATGCACAGGAAGCACAATTAGTTCCAACATGGACCTCAACGTAAACCCCTGCAAGGACTTCCACAAATTCGCCTGTGGAGGATATGAGAATTTAACAACACTTCCACCAGGGGTTCCTTACCTGAGCGCGTTCGACGTGGCGGCGGACGCATTGCACAAAAAGCTGGAACGTGAGTCCATCCGAATTCCGGAATAAATCAATTAAACTTCGATAGTGTGACGAATGAAGTGGTGTTTTATATCCACTAATAATTCCGAATTGTGACTCTCGGCAGAAATACTCGATGTTCCAACGTCGGCCAAAGATCCTGCAACACTGAGGAAAGCAAAAGCATTTTACAAAGCTTGTCAGAACGAAGGTGAGAGTAGAGCACATATTTTATTTATAAAAGAATCAGAATTTCATATTCTATGGATACAGTGTATCATTCAATTGAGTATATGAGGTGCATTGAAAAAAATATCGGAAAACCTGTTTTAAATTTGACATGGCTTCTCAGATTCACAATGGCAACGTGCACACTTACTCTTGGCCAAAAGAATGATTTAAATATGAACAAAAACAAACCCGCATTGCCATTTTAGTTCAAGGGCACAACACTTGGCATTTGCAGAGATTAAGCTGGAAACTTTTACAGTAAAATAGATGCCTCCTTTGATTCAAAATATTTTGGATATAATGCGGAAATCCCACGTCTCATTTCGTCGGGGAAATTGTTTTCATTTTTGAGGCAACAAAATCCTTCTCTATTGCAGATAAAATTCTGATGAAACGAATTATTTCTTATAAATAAGTTTTACAAAGGTTTCGGCGATAAAACTATGAACATAGCGCTGTAGGAATATTGTTATTGTAACGAATATTCAATATTCAAAAGGGCCGAATTAAACCACATTTTGGCCTGATGCTGCACAAAAAATGGGCCTAATAAAAAAAATAAATTGCAATAAAAAAGCATAATTTTTTAAACACCAGCAAGAAATCACTTCAGAAAAATGTTTAGGCCCCCAAAGGCTTTTTGAGTGGGAACAGCAGTGAAAATTTTATCCTGTCAGGCAGCGTGGCATGGTTGGAATTGAAATCTTTGATTGAATTTTCTCCTGGCTATGATTCCTTATCGCTGCATCTTCCTGTTTCTGGCCATATTGGCTGCGATTTCCTTTTTCAATGCAGAAATTTTTTTCAACTTTTTTTTTCCTTTTTCAAGCTCTCAACTGATTTTCATGTCCTACATCTGGTTTCCTCTTGAATGGTTTTTATATGTGCAGAGTGCTGAAATTGATTTATTGGTGCCTGATTTTTTTTTTCAGCATGAAAACTTTTGCCTCTCTCTGTTTTTGCCAGATTTTCATAATTGAAAAAAATTTGGATTTCCCAAATTGAGAAATTTTTTCAAATTCTCCAGGGGCCTATTTTTTCTGTGAACCTCTGCAGCATCAATAGCACCCACCTTAATCCGGCCCTGTTCATAGCAATAATTTTTTTTCGGTGGTATGTTCTTTTTCCCATTATAGGATTGTTGTAACAAGATTTCCCCTTGAAGAAGCAGACTTTTTAGCTGGTAAAAGGAGTTACAGTATTTTACCAGCGCGTATCATCCTTTTCGTTTCAGCCGCAATTGACGCGGCAGGAATTGGACCTTTACTCAATTTATTGGATAAGGATTTGGGAGGTTTTCCGATGATCACTAAAGATTGGCAAGAAAAAAACTATGATTACATGAGGGCAGCTGCTGCGGCTTTTGTAAAAGGAGGAATTGGCACAATTTCTCTAGAGCCTCACCCAGAAGCATCGAGGGAGCACATCATCACGGTAAAAAAAAAATATTTGATTCCTTTGGTAGGAAATCTCATTTTTTCTTCGCGGGTTTTGCAAGCTAAAATCAGAAATAATATTGGATTGTTTAGAAAAGGGACAGTATTAAACAGAACGACATTTTCCCAGAGGCTATCCATTATTCCGGTTTTGGTTCCAAGATATTTTTCCGAGAGCAGATAAATTCCAGGAATAAGAAATCTGTGTCCTGTTTCATTTTAGCATGCAAAATCCAGGACGGGAGCAGGAGAACTATCTAGAATGCATGAACGACACCACTCTTTTTTTTTTGTGATTTTAATTGAATTCGAATCATCCTCGTTCAGAAGGTTTGACTGAAAAATTGAGGGAATTGATACAGTTTAACATTGCTACGTCAAACCCACCAAGTCAAATGCCTCCCTAAGTTGAATTTTTTGAAGTCCCTGTCTAAATTTCCTCAACAAAAATGCATTAAAAACCCCCCTAACTTGAAGGCTTTTACTCTAGTCTAAAACCTGTAGAAGTCAAATTTTGGATGCCTTTAGGCAATTATTTTATTGAAGCAGGAACAAAAAAGCAATATCTGATAGAATTTGATGTGTTTTGATACTTTTGAAAGGATGTGACAGACTAAATTGGGCAAATGAACCCCTGTATCCTACCTGAGTGCCATGTCAACTCATTTTAGATACAATTTAAGGCCCAGAATATCACGATGTACAATTTATTGCAATTCTTTGCTGTTTCCCACAATAAAAATGCTTGATTCCATGAGTAAAACATGCATCCATAATTTTATATTTTCAAGTCAAAACCTCCTTAAATCGAGTTTTTTGCTGGCCCCTTAAAATTTGACTTGGAGAGGTTTGACTGTACAGTGAGATCCCCAGATGCTGATGTAATTGGTGCATCAAGAGTGCCCCTAAGTCAAAGTCTTTATTTCCCATAAACCCAAATTATATTATTTTTAATTGGTGTTTTATGGAAGAAATATTCTGAAGAATTCCATGAAAAAAATGTACGCTGCTTGAATTTGATTCAATGAATATCTTTTCAACTCAATATGAACATTTGGAGCATTGAATATAGTGTACCTCTGTACAGTAAATTGAAATGTTGGCATGCAGCATCTGTAAAAGTAACATGCAGGTCACAAAGAGAGAAGGAAGTCCCACTATGCTATAGGTAATTTTTTTTCAATTAGCTGAATGGATGGGAGAAATACCAAAGAAATTTTTTGCATAGATCTTTGGGCGGGAAATATATGTTTCTTACAATTAAGCCTAATAAAAGTCAATTTTCCTGAATCATATTGGAAATTTTATCATGCAATGTCCACATGTCAAGTCAGTGTCCCTATATGTCAGGCCTTTCTTATGATTTTTCATTGAAAACTAAATGTCACTATGTCAAATTGACCGCCTGTTGAGTGTTCACATGTGCGGGTCTCACTTGAACTGTGGAAAATATATTATCTCACACTGGGTGGATTTGCTGAAATTCCTTAAAATCTGATAGATCGGGTATAAATTGGCAAATCTTCTGAAAGAGAAGTTAACCCATTTGTACGATAATTTAATGGCGTTTGTCGCCAGTTAGAGGGCTCATTGAAAGTTTCCCTTACTTTTTTTTATTCTCAGTTCTGGCCAGCCTCGTTGAACCTTCCCGCAGAATTTTACTGCAATTCTGAATCAGGCATCCTGGACGCCTATCGAAACTTGCTAGTGAGAGTGGCGATCATTTTGCGGGACACCAAAGGCGCCACGGAACCGACGGAAGCAGAAATTGAAGGCGATGCCCGGGAATTGATCAACTTCGAGATAGAATTGGCAAAGGTTATTTCAGCAGCTACGAGCTCTTATTTCAGAATCTGTAAATTCAGAGAAATTTTCCATGTCGGTTTTTTTGAGTTTGTTTTTCTCATTTGTATTTCGGTGGATAGCTTACGTGTGCGTTGGAAGTCAAGTACGAGGAACCACCTCCGTTTCTTGTTGTCGACCTCAAGGACATTGCGAAAACCCGCTCGAACGACGTATGTAGACGAATATTCTGCAAATTTTTGCTAACCTCCGTTTTATCCTTTTTTCTCAAAATTTGGTTTTGCAGAATACTGTAGTGTAGAACCTCAGTCATCCGGAATCAGAACAGTAGGGTTCTTAATATAGATGATAGAATTTATCACGGGAAATCGCGAATGAAATAAAATCGACCTTCATTCGAACACGAGAAGTATTTTTTGAGGAATACAGTAATTCAGTTAAAATCGGGATGGATCTTAAATTTGCAATTGTAGCCCCCAATTAGCTTCTGAAAAATACAATCCTTATTAGAAGAAAATAAATACTTATTCGAATAAAAAATTCTAGAAAGGAAAATTCGAAGAAAGAGACTAAACAAGTTGAGTTTCATTCCATATAGATAGAATATGATGGTTTATTCTTTCCGAGTTAATTATTGTTCACAAACAACAAAATAAGCTTACATTTGACACCATTTTCTACGTAATAAGTTCGAAAATCCAGTAGATACGTAATCTGCATAAAATTAGTCTATCGTTATCTTTTTAATTCTGAATTTTCTTCTGACCTGAAAATGAACAGTATATTCTCAAATGATACAAATATATCATAATCGGTCTTCATCTTCGGAATAACGCTGGTCGATTGACCACAAAACAAAACAAAATTCTCTAATCTGGTTTCTAAATTTGACCGCTTTTTCATGGTCCCTCGAGCAGTTTAATTGGGCAGGATACATCATTGGAGCATTTCGGGCGGCGGGTTTCAGCTTGGACCACAACGAACCCATCATGCTCAAATACCCGCAGTATTTCAGGGAAATCGAAAAGATTCAATTGAAGCGGCGAACACTGGGTATGTTAATTTCCTTTCCAGTCGTGAGCTATTATCGAAAATGGGCGAGATGTAAATTGGATTATGCCGTAATTTGCGTGAATTGTCAGGGTTTCATGTATGCTTTGTGCTTTAAAATTATTGTTCCCATTTACTAAACGGACAGTGTGTCGATTTTTCATAACAGGAAAATTCCAAATTCCGTAGATGATATCGAAATCCAGAAATGTAAACGAAATAATGTATGCGTGTATTTCCAAAATAGCGAATTTCATCAGTTGGAGAGTAGTCTTCTCAGTGTTGCCACTGCTCACGACGCAGACCCGGAAAGCGTATTCAGCATACACCAGCACTTTGCGACTGGGAGGACTACCCGAGCCTGACAGGTTTTTATATTTTCCCTCGTAAAACTTTTTAAAAGTGCTTTTTTTCAATCCCCACTTTGCCATCAAACGATAAACCTTGTTGAGAATTGTGCTGGCAACCGACAGTCGAAGCTATTTTCAAATTTTGTCATCATCGTCATGAGGTCTGGTTTTATTTAGCTAATTGCTAGGTGAAAAGCCGAATTTTTATTTCGTCGGCATTAATTCTCGAAAGGTGTCTTCTTAATTCATAATTTGTGATTCATATTCAGTTCCGCCTAAAAAAAAACTGCACTTTACTCAATATCAGTCTATGAAAATTCTAGAGGATTTCAAGGAAGTGTGCACTAAACAAGACTACAAGACTTTTAAAATTTTAAATAATATACGGGATCATTGAGATACTGTATATTGATCGGATCAGAGCAAGATCCGGGCGACATCTACGTCACATTCAAGCAAATAATCACATGGGATAAATTCATCATTTCTTTTCCTGTCATTCGCGGACTAAATTTGGTTTTGTCTATTGGTTTTCATATGGAAACTTTGCGACTGAGGAATCCGCAATTTTTAAATTTCTTTACTACCTTTTGATTAGTTTGGGGAGAATATTTAATGTGTAGATTACGATAACCTTTCGAGTGTGTGTGTGTGTTTGTTTGTTTTTTTTCTTTCGTGCATTTCTTTCATCAAACGAGTAAATGATTCTGACGAATTTTTTCGCTTTGGTTCTATAATTATATACATTTTAAATCTTATTCCAGTTTTTCTGAAGTATTCTACTTACATAGTTGCCATAAATCTTGGTGGTGCTCGAGCAAAAAGAAATCGTTATTATGTACAGCATTCAAAACACTGAGAAAAATTGATTGGAGTTTCCGGTTTCTTCAGGAAATGGGAATGCACTGAATACACAGCCAGGGCTTTCGATATTGCCGTGACAAGTGCCTATGCCAAGAAGCATTTCCCTCTGGATTTGAAACGAGAAGTTCGCATGTTGATTTTTTTTTTTTTTTTGGCTGAAATTTTCGAAAAGTTGTTCTCTTCTTTCAACAGGTGGAGCATCACGTGGAAACCATCAAAGCAAGCTTTTTTAGACAAATAAAATCTCTCTCTTGGATGAGCAGTGACACGAAAGAAAGAACAAAAGAGAAACTCCTCAACATGGATTTTCAAGTAGCTTATCCAAGTTGGATATTGGATCAGGAGGAAGTTCGTCAGTATTATAAAGATGTAAGTTTCTTGAAATTGATCGATTTATTATATAGCAAAATTCTCTCAAGCAGAATATGAAGACCATATGTTTCCTCGAAAGTGAGAGAGACAAGTCAGACATTCATTTTATCTCAATACGATGTTGACATGGCTATAATGTGAGACATTATACAGTATCCGAGTCTGATTTAAAGATCTAGGATAATTCTAGAAATTCGTTCCGAATGAGATAAAGATTTCCAGGTATAAGGCATTATTATGGACGAATTTCGGTGCTTCACTAGCACATTAGTAGGTGCATTTAATTTTTAAAAACTTCGAATTGCGTGAAGTGGATCTAAAATTCTTTTTGGGGTAGAGATTATACTTAGGGTGCTGTCTTAAAATTTAAGGTTAATTTTAATTAATAGGATGTTCTTAGGCGCTTCTAAAATTTTTGAAGTGTCACACAAAAATTAGAAACCCTTAATTTTCGTTCGGCGAAACCAATACATCTCCGAGTTTTCATAATTAATTGCTCATTATTTTCGAATAGCTCAGTGGAGACCCTACGGACTTCTTGAAGTTCGTCATCAATCATTATTCACCGTGGTCATGGAATCAATACGCCAGCCAACTGAGAAATCAGTTTGAACTGAAGGACTGGGTGGTCAGTCCATTGGAAGTCAACGCTTTCAACTTGGTTGATCTGAACAGAGCTGTGATTTGCGTTGGACTTTTACAACCACCATTTTTCTGGCGAGACATAGACGTCAAAGCTCTGGACTACGGCCCAATTGGAATGATCGTTGGTCATGAAATAACTCATGGGTGAGAACGAGGCTGTGCATTTTTCTTTTCTTCAAAATTCCCTCCGTTTTATAATTTTGGCATCAGATCGATTGCGTCCGAATGTCGAAACCAAAAAACGAAGCAGTCTACTAAACACCGCATCACTTGTCGAAATCAATAAATTTAAATTTTCCCCGCTCTAAATTTAACTCTAAAATTAACTCCTCGATTTTTCTGCTGGTCCCTTGAAGTTCGAATTGGAGAGGATGACTATATAGACAAAATGTTTTTGGAATCATTAAAGAAAAGAGAGGACTGGAAAGTATGATTGCCTTTGATTTCCTCACAATTGTGGGTACCATTGTGGTAAGACGCCTGTGCAGCACTAATCACACGTGGTTTCACTGATTTGGAAGGTCCTGTTAAACTGGTTGCTTTTATTTTATTTTATTTTTTTAATATGCACATCTCGGCATGATTAAAAGTCAAACAAACAACGGAACAATCTGTTCCAACATATTATCTGAATCACCAAAGGAAAGAGACAATCATAAGACTGAATTCGAATTCAAGACAATTATTCCTGCTGAATAGTACCAGTACAGGTGGTACCTCGCAATTCAACCCTAATCCGTTCCTGGACTAGGGTCGAATTGTAAGATACTTCGTAAAATTAAGAAATATGAGTTCAAATAAAGCAGCAAAAAAAAAGTGGCCAAAGCAGGTCGAATTCTAAGGCAGAGGTCAAATTGCAAGTCAACCTCATCCCTGCAAATTCTACCGTCAAATTGCGGGAGGTCAAATTGCAAGGTGCCAACTGTATTCCGCGGTTTCACTGCTTTGAAAGTTCTGTTGAACGTAAAATTGTATTACAGTATTAATTCTTTTTTCAACTTTTTTTTCAGACTGTCGATTGAAGGGCGTTTCTATAACGCATTTGCCATTTTCGACGACTTTTGGACTCCGGACACGTTGGCAAATTTCAGAAGTCTGCAGTCGGGTCTCAAGGAGCAGTACAGCCGCTATACGCTGCCATTCTTGGGTTGGGAATTACCCGTGAATGGATCGGAAACGGCGGTTGAGAATGCTGCGGACAATGGCGGCTCTAACCAAGCATTCATTGCCTACGAAAATTTCCTTTTCAGAGGCAGAAGAGATCTATCCCTGAGTGGATTGGAGAACTTTACGCCTGAACAACTGTTCTTCATCACCCAAGCAACAGTAATTAAACTCGAATATAAACCGCCATTAAAAAAAAAAGATCCCTTCCTTTATCTCGAAAAAAGAAAAACACGTAGAATATTCATCACGAGAAAATATCGGATGCACTTTGATTAAGTAAAATAATTTTTTTTTTCTAGGAGCAGAAGAATCCATTCATGCTTCTATTTATGGTTCAATATCTTCAAGTGCTACTCGAAGAAATCCAGATTTTTTTTTTTACTTTTGCAACCTCGCACTGAAAGTTTGAGAAGGAATTCATTGAAATCTGTTTCAAGTCCTGTATCATTCGACAGATTATTTTGACCAGATGCAATTGATATAGAGCTTCTGAAAATCCGAAGCTCAATTTATAGTAAATACGGTACTACAGTACCACTTAATCTTTTATAAACCAATTTTTGCGATGACACAGTAAGTAAAAACGGTGTGTGGTACTGTACTGAAGAACACTGGAACCTCAATTATACAGGCTAATGGCAACCAATTAGCAGAACAATTTCATTTCTAAATGATCTGACACAATAAGAAGAATTTTGTTCGCCCCACTAAAACAATATTCCCCTCTTTTTTTCGAGTTCAGAAGGAACTCATTTTCACGTAAAAGAAGCTCCGTTACAAAACGTTTTTATAGGACGAATTATTCTGTCTCACTATTCAGTGTTTTGCATCATATTTTAAAACTGTATATCTTCAGGATACATTGTACAGTATTTAATACTGTATATTTTGGAAAGTATTTCACGACGCATAATTTGCACTTTTTTTTTTCTCGTTGCAGCAATGGTGCGTCAAGTCGACAGACTTGGGGAATGCCTTGGAATTATTCCAGACTGTGTACAGTCCACATAAATACAGATGCAATGGTCCAATGGCGAACAACCAGCGTTTTGCAGAGGCCTTCCATTGCCATGAAGAGGATCCCATGGTCAATACACCGGCAATTATCATTTTTTAATTGAGCGTTAAATCGTGAATCCTGAGGAGCATTATTACCGCATCATTCCTCCACAATTCCACCAGCCTTATTCCGAATAAAAGGATGGTCAGAATCGAGGTGTTCAATTTTTTTTAAAGCTTCTCTATATATGGGCTAAACTGTGAAGGAAATCATAGTCCGGCAATAACGGTCTCCTTTGTCTAAAAGTTATAATTACAATGCACAAGTGTTTACTTACAAGGATACAGTTGTAATGCTTTCAACTATACTCTTGTTGATAAATACCGCTGTTTAAAAAATATATGTATACAGTATTGGGTTTCACATTGATTTAATATGGCTAATGGACATCGTGTTCCTTGATGAATTCAGCAGGACTTTCCGCATATCCGTATTCCTTCAAATACTGTAGATTCATTTTTCTGAAAACGGAATTGGCTCTGAGGAATCAGGGCGTGTCTTATAATCGAAAAAATACCTCATAAATTTCAGATTTTATATGCTTTTTTAAAAAAAAAATTTGCTGAACATCATGCAGCCGACAAGGAATTTTGAAGAGCGCCTTTAAAAACTGTAACAAGGCTCTGCTAAAAAAATGGAAACTATTAAACATTAAATTCCACAGTATCTTGAACTATTTTTCAAAAGGTGACATTGTTAACCGACACAACACGCAGAAATTCGATAGAAGTGGAATGGATTCTTTCTGGATTCTTTCATGAATGGATTCTTCTGCACCTAGAAAAAAAATTATCATGCGTAATCAAAGTTCATCCGATATTTTATTCAAATGATCATTAAAATCGTGGCTCAACCGGAGCATTCAAAAGACTTCCGTTATAGTTGAAGACTTGTACTTCACTTGTTCTATGATAATGTTTTGTAAAATAGCACAAAAGGTGTCCCTCACTTCCATTTTAATCATATTCAAATCACTGAATTAGCCATTCAAGATCTAATTCCGCGTGAGATGAGTTTACTCGCAAATTTTCCTGTTTTATCCAATTTATAACAAAAGCCAAGCTTCCGATTTTCTGAAAGCTCAATTATAAACTCCAAAAAATAATAGGTCTCACATATATTAGACGACAAAATCTTATTTTAAAAATTTGAGACAGAAAATACTGCAGTTTTAGATCGATGGTGTCTTTCTTTTTTTTCGTGGATAGATACAATATTTAGGGCAGCAGATGAGAGGCGAATTTTTTTTTTTTCAACACGCAAATTTCAGAAAATTCCCGGCAAATTTTTCGCGTTGTACCGATCTCCCTATTCACAAATGGGACGAGCATATTCATTCAGCAATAAATATGAGGCTTTACGACAGGTAACATGACCTACGATAAATCGTCATCCATCAACGAAAACAATGGCTCAACAACAGAAACACACAAGTCATAAAACTCTCGATCGCGTCTCGCCTCAAGTGTCAGTCGTTCGACGTGACGCGTGTAATCTGCAACCAACACAACCCAAAATACCCTTATTCATCTTTCCCCAAAGTTTGGATTGAAGAAAACGAAGCAACAAAATCTTATCAGCTTAGGATACTTGCAAACAACGTTGATTAGTGACATTGCGGAAATTTTCTTCATCGGGATTTCCATATCCAACATGGAAACACGCGTGGATAAAATTCGACGCATTCCGAACATCGGTTTTCATTGTTTCAAACGATCTGGTCCCGGTGAGAAGTATTGCTGTTTATATATATATATATTTTGAATTTTTTTTTGTTGGAGTTAGTGGAAAGAAGTCGAGTCCCGAAGCATGGGTCGGGGGACGTGAGTTGAAGTTCTTTACTCGGAAAAGAATCAAAATTTAAAAATTTGACGACTTTATCTTGTCGATTTGAACACAGGATATTGGCAGCAGTTGTCCTCGTCGCTGCTATTGTCGCAATCGAATCTAGGTTCATCCAACATCCAAAAGGTGACTTCCTTTCGAAATCTCGACTGAAAAAGCTTTTTTTTCTCTTGAGCAAATCAAGCCTTTATGCATAAGAAATCAAAATTCGATGAATATACTCGCAAATCGGATTCTCCATTCGTTTAATGAGGGCTCAGCATGGGAGATTTTTACACAAAAATGGTCACCATGATATTTAATAATTTTATTCCTTTTTTTTTATCACCGAGTTGATTTGAAGACTACGGTACTATAAAAAAATAACAAAAGCCATCAAAACGTTCTGTAAATTTTATCCGTCTCTGCCAACGATGCAGTAAGACAGGTCAGATGAGATAATTACAAATTAATTTAAGCAGATGCTATACAGTAATAAGACTGGCTGGTTATCACATATATCAACAAAACCCTTTAAGCAAACTTTATTTGAGTTTTTTAATGAAAAAAGTATAGACGTGAAGACAGAATTTCAGCAACGATTTCTCGTCAATTATATTTCGCCGATGAGCGAAATATACTATTGGAAAAAAATTCAACATTCTATGCCTATAGAATCAAAAAAATTAAACAGCAGTTTTAAAACTGAGAAGAAGAAAAAACGGAAAAAAACCCTGTGAAACCCCACTGAAAGAACATGTGCACATATTTACAAGACACTTTTAAAAAATTTTAAAAAGTGAGCAGCTTTAGAAAAATGGATCCAAGCTGCAGGGTTGGAAAGCCTTTGAAGATTTTAAAGTTTTGCTACATACCCGAGAAAGATTGTCTCCAAGATTTCTAAAAGAGGCAATGTCAGAAAATCAGGGGTCTCATTTTCTGAAAATATGTTTTTAGAACGGGTCCCGGACCAGCGTAGCATTCTCCTGAGAGACTTCCTGGCGAAACAAGGCAAAAACAAGGAGAACGTAGAACTCCGTCAGCCTGGGATCAAGACCCCAGGAGCAACCCGACACAATGTACCAGTTTTTCACCCCGACAGCAAATCTCCAAAACACCACGTCCCTGTGCCCAAACCCAAAAAAGCTCCTGCGAAACCCAAACACCCACTGCTCAAATCCCGCCGCAAGCCTCTGCTGACCAAGCAGCAAGAAATCTGCCAAACCCCGGAATGCCAGGAATCTGGTAAGCTCCTGATTTTATACTATTTGTAAATTGATAGAGAAATACATGATCGAAAAATGCACGTTATTTACCAAGTGAAGGCTTTCCTTTAAAGACATGTTTCTTCGTCCTTATAATTCCGAATCGAATCAATAGCTCCTTCCTCAATTAACGATCCATCAGGACTTACTACTGAATTTATTACTGGTGAAATAATATTTCATCTTTTTTTATAACTGTGCAGAATAACTTGAAACGTATGCTGCTTGAAGGTGGTTCATGTTTTGTACGTTGTAAATTGTTTCAATTAATTCACTTTTTCCGTTCCAGGTTCTTTGTTGCTCATCGGGACGCGCTTTTAATTTTCCTACCCACAATTTTACAAGATACGTGGAAAGAATAATTTGTAAATGCTCTGTGATTGTATAATTGGTACACGATCTGTTTACAGTTGAATTTTTTTAGCTTTGAATGTCTGTTTGCTTGGTATTTGAAAAATCTCAAATGCGAAGCCAAAAATAGCATAAATACTAGCTAACAAAGAAAGGAAACCAGTGGGTTACGTAATATTAATTTATCTAGCAAAAATGTATAGCACATCTTTCACAAACGATTACTTTTTATTAGAGCTGAATTACGTTAGCTAAAGATTATTTTTGAAATTCGAAATACTGCAGCATGTTCAATATCACGCCTTTTCCGAGCAACACTTCAAAGTTCACGAGGAAGTACAGTAACTTGAAAGGTCTGTCCCAAAGTGCAGTTTATCACCAATTGCTAAAAAAAATTTTATTGTCTATTAGAGATTTTAAGCCGCAAAAAGCACATTCCAGATCTAAGAGATATTGAAGTGCTGAGGCAGTTGCCCAGCATCCAAGGGATTTTAATTTAAAGTGCAAATATAAATTTATGTCTGCAAAAATAAGGGAAGCTGGAGCATCCTCACTCCTTGGATGTTAAAAGAGGACTTCATTCTTGTCTCATCACAGGTTTTATAAAGATAACAATCACACACACAATCAGCAAATAATTGTTTCAATTAATTCACTTTTTCCGTTCCAGGTTCTTTGTTGCTCATCGGGACGCGCTTTTAATTTTCCTACCCACAATTTTACAAGATACGTGGAAAGAATAATTTGTAAATGCTCTGTGATTGTACAATTGGTACACGATCTGTTTACATCATTTGAATTGTTGTAGCTTTGAATGTCTGTTTGCTTGGTATTTGAAAATTTTCAAATGCGAAGCCAAAAATAGCATAAATACTAGCTAACAAAGAAAGGAAACCAGTGCGTTACGAAATATTAATTTATCTAGCAAAAATGTATAGCACATCTTTCACAAACGATTACTTTTTATTAGAGCTGAATTACTTTAGCTAAAGATTATTTTTGAAATGCTAAATACTACAGCATGTTCAATATCACGCCTTTTCCGAGCAACACTTCAAAGTTCACGAGGAAGTACAGTAACTTGAAAGGTCTGTCCCAAAGTGCAGTTTATCACCAATTGCTAAAAAAAAAATTTATTGTCTATTAGAGATTTTAAGCCGCAAAAAGCACATTCCAGATCTAAGAGATATTGAAGTGCTGAGGCAGTTGCCCAGCATCCAAGGGATTTTAATTTAAAGTGCAAATAAAAATTTATGTCTGCAAAAATAAGGGAAGCTGGAGCATCCTCACTCCTTGGATGTTAAAAGAGGACTTCATTCTTGTCTCATCACAGGTTTTATAAAGATAACAATCACACACACAATCAGCAAATAAAATCTTGAATTGTGGTATAAAAAAAGGTTCTGTACTTCCAAAAAGAAATAAAATCATCAAAGAAAACATGCTTTGTGTATGGCGCAACTCACAAAAATTCCGAAGTGCATAAATCTGTGAATTTTTTACTTAGAAAATTCCACAACATCTTATAAATTAATTAAATTAAAGCTGACAATGTTTTCCAACTTTTCTTTCATCATACGCAAATTGATCCAACTGACAGATCTTGAGATATTCTTACGTTTCTGAAGCTAACTTTTTCTTCAGTGATCCAAAAAACCTAGAAAACCTTCATGCCAGATTCTTATCTCACTGATGCACATGCTTTTGGTGCAAACAGTGACTTCAAAAGTCTTGTTTGTGAATGTTTGAATTAATTTATTTCCGCTACAATTGTCTCATTTTGAACAGATTGATGATGCTCCTTTTAAAGAAAATCTTGATTTTTTTTCCTCCAATAAATTTGACTTGGTTTGCATAGAAATTATTGTATTTAATTTAGGGCTTCAATTGCTGTTTGCTAATGAAAATTATGGCATTAGCCGGAAGAAGAAGAGACAATTCAATTTTTTTTTATAAATAACTTCTAGCCAATCGCCTGCTTGGTGCCATGGATCTGACAGCCAATCCGTGTCAGGATTTCTTCCAATATTCCTGCGGCAACTGGGTCGCTTCTCATCCCATTCCGTCCACTGCCTCCTCAATCTCCGTGTTCAATGAACTCAGAGACAATCTTTCCAACAGACTCAGAGGTAAAATTTACCAAAATCGACCAGCAGATAACGAATGTGGAATTTGATTTTTCTTTTTCTAATCCGCGAACACACGCAGAGATTCTCGAGGCGCAAAGGGGACAGAAAGCAAGCCAGGCTTTGAACAACGCCAAAAACCTGTACGAGTCTTGCATAGATCTCGGTGAGTTATATATACAGTATATTTTTTCAAACTTAGAATTATCTTGACAAGAAACAAGCACTTCTAGGATCTGTCCATATTTTTTTGACAACGATACACAGCTTTTAAACTGCTCGACAAATAAAGCTACGCATCTTTCAGCTATTTCCAGTTGCATGGGTTTCAAGCTGTTTTCGGTGACGATTGGTGACGAAAACGTTTCCCCATACATAGTTTAAATGAGTTACATTTATTCAAGATCACTTTTCGGCTGCTGAAACACTTGTTCAGATATATAGTATAGTTGAAAACCACTGAAACAGCTGAATATCCGAATCTTGGTCACGACGAGATCCTTGCCCGAGAAAAAGATGGTTCAAGGCAATTTCAAGTCCTTTTCATGCTCATAATACCGAATATAAATTGCACTAGACTAGAGGTTCGTCCACGAATAATTTGTGATCGCATTTCATCCCAACCTATATTTTATACATGCAAACTTTTCTGTAAACCGACGATAATAGCTGCTGAAAGTATAAAAATCTGTTCGTGACATCATCATCATTACAGGACTTTTGAGAAAAAATCCTCGTAAAAATGGACAACCGTATTTCGTATTCCTACATACAATACCGATCTCTTCTCGATTAACAGGTTCTCTTATAGAGAAGACCTCTCATTTATTTTTTATTTGTATTAATAACAGGAACTGCGGAATCCCTCGGAGTCCAGCCACTCCTCGATGAACTCAACAGTGATTACACGGGTTGGCCAATGACGCAAAGCACTTGGGATGAGACCGTCTTCAACCCAGTGACTGTCTTCACCAACTTGCTCACAAAGGGAGGCACTCAGTCTCTGGCAACAATCTACGTTCTGCCAGACGATTTCAACACCGACCAGACAATCATTTACGTACGTTTAGTTGAAAATTTACAATTTTTATTTCATTTTATTCGGAGCCATTTTTTGTGGATCTCCGCGGATCCTTTCGAGTCATTCATTAATGCTGTAGAACGCAGACTCAATTTTTTTTTAATGCTTGCCTCGTTGGAGCAGTGGACATGACTCATTCAGAGGCATTTGAAGGGGAATTAATAAGTTATAAATGTACATCCCAGAATCCATCCCCATACAGAAATAAAATCGGCATTAAAGAAAGCAAATTAAATACAATTGCTTTTTGACATTCGGGGTATTTTGAAAATTTTGTTTCTCTTCACCCACAGATGGACCAAGGAAGCCTCGGTCTCCCGAGGGATTTCTTCTTGGTGCCCGAATTGTCTGTCATTTTGGATGCATACAAAGCCCTATTGACCGGCACTGCGAAAGTGGTCAGAGACGCCACTAGCAGCGGTGTGACGGACGCCCAAATCGAAGCAGATGTCAATGACGTCATCGCTTTCGAAACCACGCTCGCCGAGGTTTGCTTTGTCTCTCATTAGTTATTCATAGTGGCAGAGAACTCAACTTTTAACGATACGGAATGCATTTTATTTTTAGGGAAAATCCTTAAATATTGTTCAATTATGTACTAGACTGCAATAAGCGAGTTTTACTTCTGTCATCAATCCATAGTCAGGGCTTTCACTGGAGGGAGCTAATCCTGAAATTGATAGTCTCCTCCTCACTTTGACGCGGAAATTCCCATCGCAATTTTTCTTGCGCTGTAACACAGATGTCGCTTGTTCTAGTTAGCTTTAACTTGATCCGCTAATCAGGTAATGGTTCAGGTGATGGTTGATAGACAATTCAAAATGTCCCGCGGAGCTTCGAACTTTGAAGAATCGAAGGGGGTTTCGTGAAATCTTTGTACAGTAATATACAGTACTGTACTCGAATTATATTTCTCATGTATCTCATCCACAGATACTCACTCCAGATGAAGACAGACAGAACTATACTGCCCTTTACAACAAAATGACCATTCCGGAGTTGCAGGCAATCAGCGGCAACACGCAGCTGGTGAGTTGTCACGCCGAAAATCAATCAATACAAAGGATATTTTTTCTAAGTATTTGCCAGTCAATAAACGAATGCAATACTGTATTTTTTCGATGAATTTACTATAGTACTTTTACAGCTGATTTGGCTGATCTCTACGTGATTTTCATACGTTTCCAACATCCGTTAAAGATTTTTCAAATCCCGAATAGACTCATTCCAATTCTGTTCTATTCTCCCCTCTTTTCGTTGCCCATCATATTGCTTGCTATATAATGCGTGGAGCAAAAAAAAATTCCTCGATAAGTGCATGGATTCAGCAGTATCAACACCCACTACTTCGTCATTTGTAAAACCCGAAATGTAAAATGTAAATGTAAAATTATAGATATCTTTCAATAATAATGGAAATTGACTCGAATATTTATTTTCTTCAAACCAAAACATAATTGTATAAAATTGAACGCATTCTGTGCGGGTTATATTACGTTTTGGGTTTTCTACTTTCCCATTTTTAATTATGTGTGTTCACCATTTTAAAGCGTCTGAGGGTTTTAAACAAATTATTGTTACTCCAAAATTGTTGGATAAGGATTTTAAAAATATTGTTGAGCTGTCCGTCCAATAAAGCAATTGTGCTCAAACGTGACTAGGAATAAAATTTGTAAAAGTTCCGGGGCCATGAACAGAAATTTCGTCCAAGAGAAGTTCATCAGCAACTACATTGAACTTATTCTTTTTTAAATTTAAAAGCGTAAAAACGCCTTTCAAGGTAAGAGTCTTGTTGAATAATTTATCCCTTTCAGACCTTGGCTAAAAAATTGCAAGAGCCACCCGAACTTAACTGGCTAAAGAAGGTGAAAAGTTTAATTTTTTGACAATGAATAAAAGTTGTAGATATCTTTCAATCATTATGGAAATTGACTCGAATATTTTGAAGGAAAAAAAACTACTCATCACGTGTCACGCAGAAGAAAAAAAAACTCGACGGAAATCAAATCATCGTCGGCTGCGGACTCCATAATTATTCAACGTATCAAGCGTAGCAAATTATATTCGTTCTTCGAATCAAAAGGAAAATAAACAGATAAACAGAGAAATTTCAAGACACATCTGAATACCTGCTATGCATCTATTCTCTCTGTTTCAAGGCTAATGCACCAAAGATATGTTGATTCAAGTTAGGATTGTAAACCCTGAGTTCTCACCATCTGATCCAGGACTGGAAAACCATCTTCGACGCCTTGTTCGCCACTGTCAACGTTGAAATCGCAGCCGACGAAAGCCTCGTCGTCCAGGCGCCGGAATACATCGAAAAGTTCTTCAACACGTTCGCCGGAGGAGCAATTTCTTCACGCACAGTCGGTGAGATGAGAAGAAAAAAAAGAAAAAAGAAAATAGTGTGCATAGATTCTTCTGACAATAATTCAAAGTAAAAAAAAAAGAGAATGAGTGGTTGTTATAATGAAAACAAATTCCGCGCAGCGAATTACTTGTCCTGGCGGTATGTGTACGGACACGCGGAACTGACGTCGCAGGCCATGCGAGACTTGTTCTTCCAGTTCGACCAAGTCGTGGCCGGGATCACGGAGCCTCAAGAAAGGTACGCTATAATACAGCGAGACCCCCACATGCGGACACCTGAACCTGTAGACAATTCGACATAAAGACACTTATTTTCCCAAAGAGAATTAATAAAAAAAGGCCCAACATGAGGACACTGGCTTGATATAGGGACCATTTCGTGATAAAATTGCAAATACATTTCAGGCCAAGTTACAAGAAACAGATATTTCCAACCCTGAAATTGATGTAAGAAAAGTTCTTGGACATATCTCTCACAAATTTATCATTCATTAAGCTAATTTTAAAAAATAACCTCCAGCATAGAGGGACATCTACTTTTTTCACTTGAATGTCATTTTTTTATATGACAACATTTCAATGTACAGTACAGAGATACGCTATTCAATGCTCCAAATNATAACCTCCAGCATAGAGGGACATCTACTTTTTTCACTTGAATGTCATTTTTTTTATATGACAACATTTCAATGTACAGTACAGAGATACGCTATTCAATGCTCCAAATGTTCTTATTGAGTTGAAAATGTATTCACTAATTCAAATTAAGGTGGCAAACAATTTTTTTCAGTGAATTCTGAAGAATATTTCTCACATAAAACACCAATTAAAAATTATATAATGTAAGTCTATGGGAAAACAAGACTGGACTTAGGGACACTCTTGATGCACCTTTTCATCTTGGGATCTCACTGTACTTTATTATGCAGCCATCAGGAATATAATGGAGAATGAATGAATGAATGAATGAATGAATAGAAAGCTTTATTTACCGCTTTTCAGCATTCACAAGGTTCAATCAACATTCCCACATACAACTGATGTGTATGCGTACACCCCCTTCTTTAATTCCCGGACATTGAAAACAAAATATCAGTAACAAGAATTGCAGCATAAGCCAGAATTATAGCAATTGCAGCAGTTACTGAACCCAGTAATGGAGACAGTCTGCAAGAATTTGATGAGCACATTTTTTATTTATTAATGTATATTATATACCGGCTTCACTGCACACAATGAGTACTCTGCTGGTACTGAACTATTTTTCAACTAACCAAAAAATAAAAAATGAGGGGGAAACTGATTTCTCGGCATGTCTTATTGAAAAGGTGGTTGACCTGCTCAAACCTCGTCAACAATGTCTTGGGGTTCGCCGTCAGCGGTCCGTACGTGTCTCAGTACTTCCCACCGGCCGCCAAGGAAGAGGTACTGTACTGCAATTATACGACCTAAAAAAAATATATACAGTACACGTGGAGGGACCAAAATGAAAATAGCTGTGACGAAAATTTCGTTGTAGAGTGTAGAGAACCCATATAACATGGGGAGCGAACCCCTATAAGGGGCCAGAACAAAATTTGTTCTACAGAGAAAATCGTTGTAGGCAAGATCGTTGTCGAGAGAGAGAGAGAGAGAGAATCCCTGTTTATGTAAACTATTATAACAACTTTTCATAGTTTGATTCGAAAAGCCCTCATATACATACGCTCAATTTTCTTTGAAGCTGACCATTTTTAAAATTACAAAAATACTGCACAATATATTTGAAGTACATCTTAAAATCTGACCCTTTGCGTCGCCATTTCTTCGATTACTCGTAAATCAGGTTGATGATACAGTACTGTATTTACCTTGTCTGAAATATATTATTCAAGCTTTGTACCATAAATTCAAGAACATACTGTACAGTACAGTACTTTGACTTTCCAATTTGGATTGACCCAAGGAAAGTAATACCACTACTTCTCACGATTCATTTTTGAAGTCCGCATGCAAACATTATTTGCTTCGAAGCTGTGAAGGCCTCAGTCGACGAAATATGTCAATAAATTTTTGAAAACTATTGATATTTGACTTTTAAAAATTCGTCGTGAAGGCTGTATTGGTGATACTTCAGCAACCATTGTTTTTCGATTCCAGTTATCAAGAAGTGGTACTAAAATTAAAATAAACGAGTCCGCCAAAACTCAAGATAAATCTTTGAGGACTTTTTTTCAACAAAAAAAAAAAACAAACCCATAGAAAAAAATGATGAAAATAAAAATTTCCAATACATAAAATTGTCTTCTAAAATTCAATTGTTTATGTTGAGGAAATTAATCAACTCAACATAAAGATTGAGTCATAACGCAGTGGAGAAATGATAAGGCAGGGCAATCAGCCTTTTAGGCCAAGAACACATAATCAAGAAATATGTTTATAAATATAATAAAGGAGAATATGTTTCCTTGAATATGTTCTCCTATTTTTGAACCTCATTTTATCCATTTTTTAAATCACAAAAAAGTCAGGAATTAAATGCAAGAAATCACAATACCAAATTTGTGCACGAATTGGATTAAGAAGATAATAGGATGATAATAATAATTCACCGAAAATAATTTGTGTGTGAATAATGCTGAACTACTTCATGCAAGAGAAAAACCCTTCACAGGTTTCCTCCTTGGACCCGTTCTTGTTTCTTGTTTGCCCAACAGTTTACATCAATTGTGCAAATATAATTTTTTTTTTTGCAGATGTTGGAGCTGATCGCGAATCTCCGAGTGGCTTTTGACGAAATCATCGACAACTTGACTTGGATGGATGCGTCCACCAAGGAAAGGGCCAAGACCAAGCTTGAAGCTATGAGAGAGTTCGTCGCTTATCCCGACTGGATCTTGGACGATGCTGCAGTCGATGCTTTCTACGACGGCGTAAGATTTTACTGCTACATAATTCGACACATTTCAAGTGAAATATCCCAGAAGAAATAAAATTGAACGGATATTCCTCATAGAATCTCCTGAAAAAAAGCAGGAAAACCATTACAACTGAACGCTTCGAATATGGCAGATGACATTTTTTTGAAATCACGTTACAACTGCCTGGTAGCCTGGATTTTGAACGCTAATGATTACAATATATTGCGGTATAATATCTGAAACCGATATGATAGATTAGAATAACTCGAAGAAAATCTTCTGGAGGTTATATCCATGTGGCATTTTCGAAACGGAGATGCAATAAATATTGGTACAATCCGCAGGATGGAAAAAATTCAGGCCACTTATTATTTTTCAAGCCTGTCTCGCATGCTGAAATTCCCCTTAGGGTTGTGTAAATTATTTGTTACGTGTTTCAAATGCTTTATAAAAACAAAGTACCATTTATCTGCAGGATCTTTGAAACAAAACGTGCAAAACATATTTTTATAATGCTCTTGAGATACAGGCGGAAAAAAAGTGCGACTTTCACGCTGAAATTAACGCATCACATCAGCTCTCGCGATTAAAAATATAAACAGGCCCAAGAGAACTTTCGATTTTTAAAATAAATTAAGCACAGTGTGAGACCCCGATATGCGGACACCCAAACATATGGACAATTGGACTTAGGGACACTTGAAAAAAAAAAAAATCAGGCCCGACATCCAAACATTGGCTCAAGTAAGGGGCACTTCTCTAAAAATTTTCCAATAAATCGAAACCATTTTATTTTTTAATTTCTATACATATTTTGAACAAATCAAGCTTTCTATTTTCACAAAAATTGGAAAACATATTTCATGATAATTTCACTCTAATTCACAATCAAAAGCAAGCTGATCTGTTGCTTCTTTTTTGCAGAGTTTTTTTTCTATCATCTGTGCATATTCCAGCAAGACTTATTTATTTTACTTGCTTTTTGATCTCCTTTTGATACCAAAAGATCAGATTCAATGTGGTTTGTTCTGCACTGCTGTTTTCCACAACTTGAAGTGGAGGAAAAACATTTTTACTACATTTTTGAGGGCTTATTTTCAATTTTTTATTAAAAAAAAGGAGAACCAATCAAATACACTAGCATTCAAGTCTAAGGGAAAATGAGACTAATCGACTTTGGTACATTCCAACATCAGGACACTCTTGATGCACCAATCATGTCCTCATCTCGGTGTCTCACTGAAGACTTTTTTTTTTAAATTGTTGTTTCAGCTCACAGCTGTTCCAGCAGCGTTGTTCCAAAACATTTACAGCTACGACTCCTGGTCCTGGAATGACATGGCAAAGACACTGCATGTGCCCACCAACAGGGACTTGTGGATCACTCAGCTTTGTTTCAGCTCACAGCTGTTCCAGCAGCGTTGTTCCAAAACATTTACAGCTACGACTCCTGGTCCTGGAATGACATGGCAAAGACACTGCATGTGCCCACCAACAGGGACTTGTGGATCACTCAGCCTTCGATCGTGAACGCCTTCTTCTATCCGTCCATGAACAGCATCACGTTCCCCGCTGGGATCCTTCAGCCGCCTTTCTTCCAGTCCAACAGCCTTCAGTCACTCAACTATGGAGGCATTGGAGTCGTCATTGGGCACGAAATGACTCACGGGTACGCGAAAATTCAATCTGCAACGAAATTTTCTTTACAACGATTTTTTTTCGGGTCCCTTGCGTTCCGTCGTAAAGAGAGTCCACCTACTGTATTAGATTCGCCAGCAAATTTTTTTTTTCCTCAGTCAGAGCGGAATTTAAATAAAATTTTCAACTAGTAAATTAAGAGCAAACGATTTTGTGAACCCGAGATGGTCTCAGTATAGGTATAGGCATTCGTTTTATGAATCAATGATTTCTCTGGGTCACTTGATGAATTCGTTTTATTAATTAATTAATTTTTTTTACCTGCCTCGGGGGCACGTGTAGATTCGACAACAACGGGCGCCAGTTTGACGAGTTGGGCAACCTCATCAACTGGTGGACGCCAGCGACGGGCGACGCTTTCGTCGAAAAGGCGCAGTGCTTCATCAACCAGTACACGAATTACCTAGTACCGGAACTGGACTCGGTCATTCCGGAAGCGCATCTCGACGGACTCCAGACCCTGGGAGAAAACCTCGCAGATAACGGAGGCATGCGACAGGCCTGGAACGCGTATCTGAGGTACAAAGAGGCGAACGGAGCTGAACCCGTGTTGCCCGGGCTCCAGCAGTTCACACCCGAACAGCTCTTCTTCATCAACTTCGGCAACGTAAGAGTCGCCTTTCCTTTCAATTGGAGCGAATTGACGAATTCGATTTGAGCAACAGTGTGTTGAGAGCTCGAGAGAAAACGTTGCCACGTTTCTCTGTATAGTGTACCGTATGTACTGTAGTGTACACACACAAATAGTATACCATAGACTTCGTCGTAGAGTATTCGTATGAGTAACTAAGCCTAACACCACATTGGAAACCCAGCAATCGGGCAGCATGGAAATAATTCTCCCACATTAAAGCTGCCTCGGACAATTCTATACTGTATTCATTTGCCCATCATCATTGAAATACCTGTAATACTTACGTGGGGAAGTTAAAATTAGATTTTTTCTATGTTCAATAAACTTAGGATTGTCGTAAGGTTTTTTTAAAAGTTAAAATAGGTTGGCACGGTCAGAAAATGGCCAAATCTATTTTCCATCAAGTACTTCAAGTAATAGGTACACCTTAATTTTACAGATGAAAATTTTGGAAAAAACGTATCCCTGTATAAGGAATACGTACCCGAGTTTTACCTGATCAATGAAGTCAATATTAAAATCCACAATATCTCACAAATTTGAATTTTGGATTTAAAAAAAATTGAGAAGATTAAACAGAGCCCAATAGAGAGGAATTAAATTTTGTGGCTGAATTTATGAGTGTAAAATACTCGTAGCTTTTTCATAAATTCTTGATTGATCCTATGATTCAAGTTCAGGTGGACTTTCTCCACCACGATTTTCTCTGTGCAAAAATGTTTCTTAGCACAACAGGCTTCACTTTCCATATTCTAGGGGTTCTCTACAGCAAAATTCTCTCAGCAACGAATTCATTTCTAGTCCCTTGAACTGTGCTGCAAGGAGAGCCCACCTCCATTACACGCACAAAATTTCAAAATTTATGGAACAATTTTACGACCAAGTGATGTAATAGGCCAAACCCTTACTTTGGTCCAGATTTCCAGGAAAAAAAAATTGAGCGCATGGTGCCATAGTAAATATGGTGGTTGAAAAAAAATTGAGCATTTTTTTAAAAGAGCAACTTGGCTATTTTCAAAATTTTCTACGACGATCTCACCAACGCTGTAGCCGCTCTTCGAACTTCCCTCAATATTTAATCAATTTTTCTTTCTTACACTGCATGGATTTTCTCGCATTTCCTCGATATATATTTCGTCAACTCATCTATTTCGAATTTTCTTTGCAGCTGTGGTGTGGTCACTACACTCAGGCCGGTCTCCTAAATATTGTTCTCAACGACGAACACAGCCCGGGAAAATACCGAGTCTGGGGTTCGTGTTCCAACAGCGAACCGTTCGCTGAAGCTTTCGGCTGCACACCTGAGGACGACATGTTCAATGGCGAAAATCTGTGCCAAATCTGGTGATAACCCTTCATTCGGCAAACTGCCCGAGCGGAGATGTTTCGCGTTACTTTCAGAAATATTTTAAGCGATGAAAAATAAAATCGTAAATTAAACGTGTTTTTTTTCGAATTACTCACGCTGAATGCAAATCATGGACGCATTATTGACTATGGAAATATCCTATTCCTATAATGAAGGAATCCAGAACAATCATGCATCCCAGAAGAAATTTTCATCCTGTAGGAAATGAAAGACGACGATAGCGTTCAACTTCATCCAATGTTCTTGTTTCCCTTCCGTCAAATCTCTCTCTTCTCAATTTTCTCCCATGATCCACCGTTGCCAAGGAAAAAAGGCGAACAAAAATCGCGAGATAATAATTTCACTAAAAAAACATAAATCCACGTCTCGGCCATCCGAAAAAAAAAGTAAAAGGATACAGAGAGGACAGCATTAACACTCTTGCGCACATTCTCCTCGACGATCAAAGAAATTTCGGAGAAAAAAAAAAAAAAAAAAAAACACGCCGACAAGGAGCGTATGAAAAATTTACCTCGGCTTCAGAAATTTCGGATGCGGCAAGAATCGCGCAGACGGCATTTTGTCAACTCACAGAAACGTCCATAACTTTCTTCAACTTCCCTAAAACTTTCAAATCGCAGTTACACGTACCCGATTCTTTCCATTTTCCTTCATCCCGGTCTCAACATCCGCCTCCTCGAAGTTTTCTTCTTTCCCACAACTAGCGACGGCACCGGTTTTCAACAACGGTAAAAAGTGAAAGGCTTCGAAAATGGAAAAAAGAGATAAAACCAGGAAGATGCAATTAATGCCCTACGCAGCCATTAAACAAAAAATAAAATAAAATAAAAGGAACAGGCATTACAGGAGGCAAGACGTACTCCCCGTAATCGAATGCCAATCCGTATCCTAAAAACACAACGCGAAAACGAAACCAGAAAAAATGTAGAAAGGCACAAACTCAAAAAATATATAAAATGGAAATCAACCTCACCGCTGAGCCCAGGAAAAAGGGATATTTACAACTTAAAAATAAAAACCAATCTTTCCCTGCGCACGTGTACAATGACCTGACTGCGTCAGATCCAGGTTATCTCTAGAACAACGGAATCACAGCAGGAAATAAAATAAAACCAAAAACAAAACGTGGGGCTCGGAGAAACGAGACGTCGGGCAACCAAAAAAAAAAAATGCATCAAACACTCGTTCTTTGGACGGAACGTTCTTGTTTTCTTGAGAGAAAAAAAACATCGCACACTCGCTCAAGATTTTTCCTCCTTTCCCTAGCGGAAGTAAAAGAAGGCCGATCGATCGGAAGTTTTTTTTCAAGCAAGTTGAGCGTCACGGATGAAAACACACACGACGACACGTACTCGCAAGTTACAAAGAGTGACAAAAAACCTCGTCCAAAATTCGGGCAGTGGCGGAAAAAAGTGTTTTTTCTTTCCCTTTTTTTGAGTTCTTTTCGCGCAGCGTTCGAATCTCATCATCTCCTTTCGTCGGCGCCCCGCGGCAGTGCGATTTTGTGTTCCATCGTCCTCTTTTTTTTCTTTAGAGCGTTTCAAATTTCCTTCAACAAACACGCGCCTACAAGAACTGAACCCTACTGTCCCGAGAACAAGCCGCAGAATGACAAGAAAAAAGTGAGTTACGAAATATCACAGCTCGGGGGAGGTGGTGGGGGAGGAGGGAAAAAATGAAACGCGTCGTGAATCTAAAATAGCAGTCAGCTAGCTCAATTTCCTCAGCTATCTGTTTTTGGTACACAGTTACTCCCTCTGTGATTAAAATCCGTCTTCCTTCGCTCTATAAACTTCGCTTCTTTTTCTTTCTTTTCTTTTTTTTTGGCAACCCCACCAATAACTTAACCCTGGGAAAAAACAGAAGAAGACGAGCACCATTCGGTTATTTTTTTTCTTTCTTTTGTCCAACGGGGGAATTTTCGACACAACAAGAACAGCGGACGCTACAAAAACAAACAAATGAAACAGGGGGGGGGGGGGTAGGAAACAAGGTAAGTTCCATCACAGTCCTGCGTGTTGCCCCTCGCTCGTCACAAAATTAGTGCTCAATCGCTGCAATCACTCCAAGCTGAGAAGAAGTTCAAAATAAATCGTGTCTATATTCGTTGACGCGCAGATTGAGGGGTGAAAGGGGGAGATCGCAGAAACGCACGCAGTTCCACATCCCTGACGCTCTACAACCTGGAAGACATCGCGTCTTGGGGTTTTGAAGTCCACAAAAAAAAAACACTTCATCTTTCCAATCTCAAAAAAAAAAAAAAAANCGTCTTGGGGTTTTGAAGTCCACAAAAAAAAAACCCTTCATCTTTCCAATCTCAAAAAAAAAAAAAACCGTCAGCAAGGCGCACCCCGATCGACGACACTTCGGATCTCTCAAACTTCCAGCGGAAAAAAAAAACCCCACTTCCCGATATACCTGAGCTTTCACACACTGACGAATCTCTTCGCATCAGCAGAGCTGAACCGACAAGTGAGCAGGTCCGGTTCTTGCTTCGAAACCAAATTGTCGACAAGCCGGGGCTTGAATTTTTTTTTTACAATCAAGTCAGTCAAGTCAATCGCCACCTTCTCACAGCCGACCCCGCCGCATTTAAAAAAAAAAAAAAAAAAGAAGAAAGAAACATAACAGTTATCTTTTTCCCCTCCCTCCCTCCCCCACATCGAGGAACGAGCAAACGAAACAAAACATTCTTCGAAGTGTCGTCGAATCAATGGCGAATCAATGCATCCTCTTGAAAGAAAGTAGTTTTCTTCCGTTACAAACGGGCAGTGGTTCTTTTCAAAAGGTGGGTGGAATAAGAGGCCGAACACACACCTCACACGTCCCAGATTTCGGCCAGGAACGGTGGAATCTTCTTGTTCTGGATCTTGAGCGAGAAGCAGATCTCGGAGTTGATGTTGCCCAGTGTGCGGAGCTGCGGCAAGACGGCGAGCAGCTTGGCGAAACTCAGCGCAGGCTTCGATCGCTTGCTTTCCTCGTACGATCGGAGAGCATTGATGTAAATGTCTTGGATTTTCTCCACCTTCTTGGCGTCGATCAGGTTCGGCCGTTCTGCAATGCAACAAAAAAAAATCTTATGTTTATTCAAGAAAAAAATACTGTCATCTCGAAGTATTCACAACGTGATTCCGAAGACGCCGAAAACGCCTTTCCGCGATTTCATTCGAAAATCATGCTTGGAAAAATTACCCCCTTCCAATGCCGAAGTTTCCGAGTCACCGGAATCGCATAAACCAATAGTGGATCTGTTGCACGATTTAAAGCAAGCCTCTTTTCATCTTATCCTCAGGAAATTTTCTTTCGTTTCAAGCCGTGATCTGGACAAATGCTCGCTCGCACAATGATTTTCTAATAAGAATATTTTCGTTCAGCATCACGCAGAAATTGCCAAATTCAAAATATGCGGAACGTGTAATTTAAAAAACTAATTTATTTGAAATACTGTCCTTGGTAGAATTTGAACAGAGGAAATTTGCGAAGAATGCAGGTGTGTAATATTTAAACCGTTTCCCCTCCAAACTTTTGTACTTTCTCCATTTCAATATCAATTATCTGAAATTCGAGCAGTGGACAGAAATGCAGGACATTTTTCAACATCACTTCGTAAACGTTATTTGTTTTCATTCATCAAGCAAAAGCATAAAAACATGGGTAAAACTCAAAGCCTTTTACAGCTTCGTCAGGAAATTGACTATAAAAAAGCCAAACTCTTAGCGGGACTTGATTAAACCCACACCTTCGGTGGAACTTGATTAAATGACTTCAGCCACTTTTCGACAAAGATCTTTTTGTTCCTTTCAGTTTAGTCATTACGAACAGGGAAGTAAATTTACCGCAATTAGCGGGTGGGCGTAAACCTAACCTTCCGGGTTTCTTAAAATTAGTACAGTACTGGCACATAACAGCGAAAATAAATCAGAACATATTAAGGTAAAACAAGCGCTTCGACTCATTCAAAACCAAATAAAAAGATATGAAACTACTGTATTACCAATCTTTTAGATGTCATCACGTTCAAAAAGAGATGTTGCACTAAAATGTCTCCATTTTCATTTGATTTTTAACTGCTAACAATTCATTATCCATCAAAACAATAGTCTAAACGGGAAAAAATTACAAAATATCTTACAAAAGATACAGTCTTTCGCATATTCTCCTCAAATAATAAATCAAAGTTACAGGGACTCCAAAATTATCGAGTTACACAGCTTTAGAAAGAAAGAAGTTGACTTTAATGGTTATGTTAGTTCATGAAAAGTATTCTCTAGACAAATTGTTGAAGCTGTTCATTATTTTTATACGTACTGCTAACAGGATTACACCTAATCCCTCGTGGAGAGCATACATGAAATAATCTGCATTCGATATTCTGTTCTGTTGCTTGGAACAATGATTTAGCCCAAATTTAATAACAGCAAGGCTTTACAAGTTTTGTAAAAAAAAAAAAAAAGGTTTTCTCAGAAATGTTCGAGACACGAAGGTTTAAATTGCATTAGAGAGCATCGGCAAGGGATGAACCAGAAATCCGGATTACAAAAGTGTTTGGCTTTGGGAAGTTCAATATTACATTCAGCAAGCGACTCAGGAACCCACCCACTGTCGAAAAACCAAATGCGTTCAAAGCTCCGCGCGATTCACTAAAGTTTAATTTAAAAAAACACACCTTCAGCATAAGAAATCCACCAAAAAAAAAAAAAATCTTAGTCGGGAGACACAAATTATTTACCGGAAAAAACGACGATAGCGGTAAGCAGGGCGTATTCGGCATTGTCCACCTTCATTAGACACAGGTACCGGCAAAATGGAAACAGGGTGTCAGGCACTCCAGACAAGCCAGAGGACGCGTACTGATCTCTCGTGTACGGCTGGTTGTTGGCGAACACGATGGAGTCCGTGTGGATGTCGTACCGTCGAGCCGTTCGCAACATCATCACCTCACTCGAACACGCCTGCAAAAGAAATCAGGTACGTTATTAATAATGTAGTGAGACCCCGAGGTGCGGACGTAATTGGTGCATCAGGAGTGTCCCTAAGTCGAAATGTCCCCAAGTCGAGTCTCATTTTCCCTTAGACTTACAATATATATATATTTTGATTGGTGTTTTATGGACAAAATACTCACCATAATTCCATGAAAATAAAAATGGTCTCCCAATTGAAACTGATTCAATCAATATACTTCAACACAGTATGGATGTTTGGGGAATTGAATACTGATACCTCTGTACAGTACATATAAATGTTGGCATTCTCTGTAAAAATAACATTCAAGTGAAAAAGAGAGAAGGAAGTCCCTTTATGCTGGAGGTAAAATTTTAAATTACCTAAATGGATGGTAAATTGGTGAGAGAAATGCTCAAAGAACTTTTATTACATCAATTTTTAGGGTTGGAAATATCTGTTTCTTGTAATTTGGCCTGAAATGTATTCGCAATATTATACCACTACTTCTTTTCGCGCGAATACAGTAGCTCTACATTCACCACGGACCAGCTGGAAAGTGATCTCAAAGATATCCTCGCGGAAAACACAGCACAATCAATCTTGCTTCACGAAGATGACACAGAATAGGGAAGAAAGTCGACAGAACAAAAAAAAAAAAAAAAA
>CAJPEX010001261.1:15332-62679 GCA_905338405.1 Notodromas monacha | reverse complement strand
AAACAAGAGGGAACAGCTGCAAGGAACCAAAAACCTTGTAGAAGAGATTTCAACCCAAATAAGAGAGGGGAAAAGAATAAAGAAGGAAATCAGTTCCTGGGTTACAAATCATACATTTGAGAGTCATGAATGGGTTTCTATTGAATATCTTTCGTCAGATAGGGGTTTTTCAGAGATAAGGTTTTATGCACTGAGCTTTAAACGAGAAAAGTCAAAACCTGATCCTGTCTTGAAGAAAATTCTGGAACACTTGGAAATCAATCCCAAAGTCCACGTACAGGAAAACGTTGGCAATTCACGAACGTATGTGTTTCCAGAAATTGGTAGCTCCTGAAATTTAAAATTTGCATACATGAGATAAGTGTACATTTTATAAAAGACCCTCGGCGAGGAAAAAGTATGCGGTGGAGAGGAAATCAATTTCTTCACCCTCGAATTCCCCGGGGGTCGCAGATTTTTCTTTTCACTTTAATATTTTTTTTCCTCTTTGCCGCAATGCTTGTGTCCGGGATTGTTTTGGTTGGAGGTAGATATTTGTTCTCATATCTCGGGTGTGGGTTGTGGACCCACGCCCGAGGTTTGCTGCTCGTATATGGCGCAGTTGTTCATCAGTCGAATTCCTTTGTTGTGCTCCGTGTGACATTATTGCTTCGGCCTTATTTTCGCCGGCGGAAGACGGAAAACAATGCTTTCCTATACTGTATATATAAGGTTCCTCAGAAGAGGCGAAGTTACCTTCTGCCGACTTCCTTTTGGCCTCGACCCACTTCTTTTTTAAAGCTTGCCTGAGCGATAAGTTCATTAGCACAAAGCCAATTGATGCCTTTTCACTCGGAAAATCGAAACGGCTTTTCGGCTCAAAGATTATTTCCGAGTTCAAAGCAAGGCTTTCTGACCGTTGAAGTACCTCTTCTAAAATGTCTCTGAATGTTGGAATTGGCTCTTTTCTCGCTTTATCGCTAAAGATCCATTCACAAAATAGATTTTTTACAATTTAAATTCCACCTTGAATGAGAATAATTTTTTTTGCTTCGCTCTCCTGTCTTTGATTTCTTATGCTAAACGGACAGGAAAATGCCGAGAAAAGCAAATTACCATCAGGAATTGCGATACGAAAGCTGAATTCTGCCTCTACCAGCATTTATTTTCTTCTAATTACAGGAGCTTTATTTTATTTTTTTATGGGAAATGTCCGAAGAATCCTCGGCTCAGCATTTCACGTCTGACTTCAAGTAATTGGAAGTAATACGTACATGTATTTGGTTCAAGTTTATGCACTAAAAAATTTAAATCCCATAACAAATCACGCAGCAAAGTCTTCTTTCTGTCTTTTTTTTAATGCCCACTATCGTGAAAAAATGAACTTCAATCCCAAGAAATCCGCCTAGAAAATCGAATCATCTTTGGCGGTACGACTTTTTTTTATGCCATTTCTCGCACAGTTTGAGTAGACCCTAGAGCTCGAAGATTGATGTTTTGTTCACCGTTTCACCTTGTAAATGTTTGAGGATGATGTTGACCACTGTTTTGTGGATGAAAATGATGCATTGGATGGTCCAAAAAATTGGATACGATCGCTCGCAAAAATGAGAGCAATGGTTTCATAAAATCCTTTTTTGAATCGCATGCACATTAAGCTCTAAAAATGCAGTTAACATAATTCGTAAGGAAATTAAATATAATTCGATTCTACCGGTTTTCTTCTAAAGCCAGCATAGCTTCAACAGTTTCGTATAGGAGATGCTCAACGATTGGTCCATTGTTTCTTCTGGCGATTGTCCGAGGACGACGTTGGTCTTATCAGTATGAGACCAATCGTGGGTGGCATTTATATTGACTGTTTTAGCTCATGAACCCAATCATGCACACCGTTAGCTGAGTGAGATCTATATATGGTTAATCGATTCAGTGCCAGGGAAATTAACGCCAAGTGTAATTATTCCAGCGAACAGATGGCGAGTGGAAGAATCAGTTTAGCCTTCTATGTGACGCGAGATAAGAAACGTCCTGCTTTCTATCTCATCAGAAGAAAAAAAACCCCAATTCCGACTCTGGCTTTGTTTCTGGTCTCGCCACCGACCGACGGGATCGTTGCCGAATTTTCCTCCACGCATTGGCAGCTATTATCCCTGTCCAAGTGCATTCATCATTTTCGCCAAGAAAGGAAACAGCGAGGAGAGGAACCCAGGGAGAGGGGGGTTTCTTCTTCCTTTCTGCTCAGCTGTCACGGGGGTTGCCCGACAATAACCACGTGCAAGCCCCGCTATATGGGGAAATGATAGCTCGACACCAGCGGTGGGTACATGATGAATGAAGTCACGCCACACGCTCATGCTTTTCTCAGCAGCAGCGTGAGATGCTGGCTGAACTGTGACGCATGAAGAAAACTTGCTTTTGCATCGAGAGGGGAAATCTCTTTTTTATTTCATTTTATTATATGGCCCAGGTCTGTTCGTTCGCGTGAAACGGTGCATCTATCTGATGTAAACGGGTTTACCGGCGAATTATTTGGCGAAATTCCCGGCTGCTAACGAACTTTCTGGGCCGGAAGACGGATGACGTGCTTGTGTTCACAAAGGAAAAGTCATTATACTCGTTTTCTTGGAATTAGGGCTGATGCTTTTCCCCCTCAACGATTAAATTTGGGTAAATTTCAGCTTTTATAGTGTCTATACTGTCATAATTGAAGGCTAAATAGTGCTCATATATTCGGAAAAAAATTAAAATTGTATGATCCGCGAAGGTATCGGATGGCAGCTTTATTTAGTTCAAGAAACGCTACCTAGGATATTGTGCTGAAATTTCTGCGAATTTCTGAATTGCACTGCATAGGAGAAATGACAAAAAACAAAAGTTTTTTTTCTTTCACGCGAGGCGAAATATTGAACATCCAAATTTCATGATTCATCGCGCAGGAGATCCTATTTTCTGGGTCATGTAAAATCTTTTCATTCTGATGGTGACTTTGATGGATTTTTCTTCCTATCAAAAAGTGGTCCGAAAAAAAAGGCAGCTGTGAGGAGTTGCATGTGTATATACCATTGCATATCTGTGTATTATATGGTTAAACACTACTCAAAGATGCATCTCACGAGTCGTGTTGTTTACACTTTACTTGATCAAACTTTATAAGTCGACCTGATGCCTCACGGGCTCTTTTTCACAAAGAAGCTTTCCGGCTTTATCGGAGGAATTTCCCGATCCATGGAAAACTTTAAGGGAGATCCTCGCATTTCGTACCAGTAACCCAAGTAGTTTCGCTGAACCCACTGTCTGGATCAATATTCGGGAGGATTTATAGATCGAGGACTTCACATGAACCGCGGTTTGAATTCCAGGAGTTCCTATTATATCGATTCCCGGAACTCATTTATATTTATAAAACATTAAAAAAGTATTTTTGTACTGTATATATTTTGGAAATTTTATTCGGGGCAGTGTGTGGAGAAATTTTCCTCTAAACCGAAAGAGTGAAAAGAAGGTTGAAAACAATAGACCAAATTTCAACTTCATTTCCTTCAAAATCGTTGAATTTTTCTACGTTAAAAATAACATACCGCATTTACTCAAGTGAGCCCTTGAGTAAAGCGCACACGAGGGGTTTTGAGTCAAAAAATTCAATGAAATTGTATCCCCCAGTGAGATGTACCCCCATTTCTATTGACTCTAAAAACTAAAATATTCAAAAAATCAGAACACCGAAATTTGAATTTGAACATGGATTGAACCTGAATTCAACAAATTCGTCATTTTTCTGTTAAAATATGTTTCTTTCCTTTTGAAAGTTGTCCAAAATTTCCCATTGGAATCAAATATAATGCACATCTACACTTTTTTTTTTTAATTCACACCAGTCTATATATGACGAACACCGCAGATTTTCTCTCAATTTTGAGGAAACCAAAAGATGCGCTTGGCACTCAAGAAAATACGGTGATATGAAATATAAATTGAAAAAATTATCATCTCAATGACCAGATTGTTCGTCAGGCAATGGAAACCAAGCTCAACTCACGAATGACCCCCTGAGGAAAGCACATGGGAACCCTTTTTTTCTGTGTGATTCGTATCAAAATTCGTGATATGCAGTTGCGCTAGAAACGTAGCTATTAAACTATTAAAAACAGAAATGGACTAATTTTCAAAAGAAAAGTTTGAAACTCATGGCGTCGCCTCTTTTAGAAATAATACAGCAAGAAAATCGGTAAATTGTTTATGCGTGGGTAAACCACGTACAGCACAGTCTCGTCTTTCCTTCGAATGAAAAATGCAGCAAGGGACCCGTTTTCCACTAGAAATCTCCGACTGCTGCGAGAGACAAGCATTAAATTCTCATCGATTCCTGGGATTTTACCATGCGCACGTTAGCTGTGCCGTGCTGTTTTCGAAACGAACCTATCTTCCTTTTTTTTATCTGTCTGTAACACAGCAGACGTGCACCTACCTGTTCTATATATAAGCTAGAAACAAAACAGCATTTCCACACAGCGGTGACGGTGGAGTCCCGGCTCTTGAGTGATCGGTCAATTCTAACAAAATTTCCGTGCGTCGGGACAGGAAACGACTAGAAAAATGTGGTCGATATTGATCCACAACACGCTTGGCGGGATCGAACGATGCAGGGACTTATAAAAATGCCAAGACCCCCACCGAGAAATTCCGTTGCAGGAATCGGATTTACCCCTCACCATTACACCAACAGCGGCGAATAGTGGAAACGGCTGCCAGAAACTTTGTTCCTCGCCGTCAAGACGAGACTCGCTTTGCGCCTCAGACAGAAGGAGAGATTCTCAATATGCTGGTGTTTTTTTTTTTTTTTTTACCCCCCATCCAAAGGGGTACAAAAAGTTCCGCGATCGATCATGCGTTCCTTATACTTGAGGTTAATTCCCACACAGCCTTGAATCTTCGCCGTTCAATATCAATTGTGTGTTTCTTCCCTCAGGCTTAGAATATGAACTTCCAACTCCCTTTTCCACCCCGAGGGGGTTTTTTTTTATCATCCTGCACTTTGGGAGCCGTCGTGCTGAATAAATTTTACCCGTTCGTTCAGCGAAATTTCCTGCCCGCCAAAATCTGATTATTTCGGTGCATTTCACGGCGAAAGTGTTTGGTTTGTCGCTTATGGAAACCATAGAGCCGATCAAATACAGTACCAAATTTTGAGGAAAAGACATCTGGAAAATTCAGATTTTACCATTTTAAAATATATGGCGATATGTCGAACATTTTAATGAAAATCCATCCTTTGATAAAGTTTTTAATTTTTAAAAACACGATGTACCCACTTGTCAGAAAGCCCCCATCAGCTTTACAGCACCTTGCTACTCGTTAATTCGAGCAATTCAAAGAGAAATTAAATTTTATTCCTCTGAAATTAAGTTGTTTACTAAATTCATTGACGCATGGTTTCTATTCTGTATTTTTCAAAACTTCTCCTTCAATATGCCACGAGAAATATTGCAGAGCATAACATAAAAAATTCAGCATTGGACAATTTTTAAAGCCTATTTAGGTATGAACTTAAATGACGTGCAGTCAGCGAGATGTTTTTCTTGTTCTCGCAACTTTGAAAGACTAAGATAAGTCTTGAGGGTTGCAGAATACATCTGTTTCATAGATCTACTTTTTTTTCAAACCTTCTGTGTTGATTATTTCATAGTTTTTTATTAATCTTTGTTCATGCATTTAGGGGAATCCATGTAGACATCATAGAAATGTAAATCATTCATGCACAGTTGATGAATTTATTTTTCGGCTCGTCAATTTCGTCCCAATATTTCGAAAATATTCTACATTCAAAATTATGGAAAAAAAACAGCGGAAGAAAAACGGATTCTGTTGACGATTCTCAGAATTGGAAACCCTTCGAGACATCCATGCAAGTCAGAGTCGAAAGCCCGATTTTCCATTTCGAGCTAATTTAACCCCTCACCAAATTTTATACGAAGTACTGTATTACTAATGTACTCAATTCAGAACAAAATGTAAGCTTCTTGAGAGCAATTAAGAACACCTATATAGAAGTTGGAAGAGTTCAGTTCAGTAAGGCTGACTCAGTTTCTATCCTTATCCCCCCCCCCCCCCCCCCCCCCCAGAAACGCAGTTTCGAAGTCGAGCGGAAAGCAGTTGCTGCGGGTGTGGTGAAGCCAAAGCCAGAACCGATTTGATGAAAATTCATGAAGCAAGTTCGATGCAGAACACCAGACGGGAACTGAAGTTTAGATTGCCCAAGCAACTTTACTCCGACTCTCTGGGCCGTGTCGGGAGATTTCAAGGCGGGTTTAATTAGGATAGAACGTGCCAGGCCTTAGTTCACTTGGTTCATACCCCCCCCCCCCCCCCCGAAAGCATGCAACCCCTCTCTGCTGTCGACGAACTGCGTGAAATTGCGTCTGAAAAGTCTCGGGGCACTTTTAGGCATATAGGAACCGTTTAACGCCTCCGTACATGTCCGGAAAAGTATGAGTGGAAGGCTGACGTCAACCTGCGCTAATCAAAGTTTTTCTCTGAACTTCATAGCTTATTAACAAGCAACCTGCTGCCTGGAAAGTTCATGGTGCGAAAGTTGGAGGAGGAAAGGACCATCGGCACTTCAAAAAGACTGGGCATTGGGACAAGCACTTGCATGTCACGAAGCTTCAACTTTTGTGTTGCTCTTCTCTCATTTATATGTTGATGATGGATCACTGTGTATCCTGGATGATCAACAATTGTTTTACAATGTTCCGGAGAAGCTTGAAAAATTCCGGCTATCGATGAAGGATTTTTCTTGAAATTTTTTCAGGTTAAATTTTTGAACCTGAGCATTTCATTGATACGGTAAAGTATTATAAACTAATTTATTACTGAGCATCCATTGGTGGCTTCTCCATTTTGAAGAAAGTTTAGCTTGTTTTGCTATTTATTTTGTTCGCTGAATTATTCGTCGAATCTTCAGACGCTCTCGAAGACAACTTTTATTTCCTTCCGCGGACTTTTGCTTTTCTGATTAAATGAGCCCCCCAAAGCGGAACATGGTCGATTTTTTCGAAGCGTTGTACGTGATGAAAGATTTAACATGACTAATCTAAATTCACAATTAACTTTCCAGCAAAAATTGTCTCACGTCATTGTATGATATCAGTAACTTGCTGATAAGTAAAATGATAAAAAAAGTGAATTCGAGTTGAGCACAGGTTCTGTGTTACTTTCGTGTATTCGATCAAGGGTGTCAGAGAGTATGCATACCTGAATTCTGGAAGTAATTTCCTTGTCAAATTTCATAAATTCGAAAAACATTCGAAGAGGTTTTAAAAAGGTGGAAACGTTTTCATTTGAAGCATTCAATGCCACTGATGTATAGAACGACCACATCGTAAATTGATAGTATAATTGGCGTACGAAGTGAGTATGTTTCTAACGAAGATCCCTGCATTATTTACCAAGATACGATCATTATCCATTTTTTTAAACATAAAAAAAAATAATTCCTCTGCATGAATTCAAAAAATTTAAAATTAAAGAAATACATTTTTTCAACAAATTTGGTCGACCGTCGGATGCTTTTGTGGTATTAACCTAGGTCGTTAAGAGTTTACGGGAAAGAATTCAACACAGGTTTCCAAATTTCTTTTTGCAACATTGCTTGCAATAGGAGTTATTCCATGGCAGAATATTTAATGCTATAATTTGCAGTTTTCTGATACATAAAGTTCTGCAATGCAGAGCAATTTTTAAAAATAAGTCTCGCGTCATCGACGGCGACGCGTGATCTTGGCTGTTCAGATGCATAAAGAACAAAAAATAATTCCGGAAAAAATGAATCAATTTGTGCGTAGACTTATATAGACGGCGTATATTCCGCGTGACTGCCCCTGGATTCCTAGAAGCGCGCCTGGCCTTGCCCTAGAAACTTCATTTCGCTGGAAAGGACGCCAGGATTTCCCACCGCCAGCCATACAGCATATCTGATGAACAGTATCGAAAACAGAACATACAAAAGAAGGATCCGCTTCGTGAGATGCGTGTGCGTGAGATGGTAACTGATACTGGTCGCCGCCGGAAGATCCCGCGTGCACTGAGACCCCTGACACCCCCATTCACGAAACTTGTCGCTTACAAATGAGCCGCAGCAATCTGACGCGCCTGTTCTCGACCCCGCTGTCACGCAACGTCGTGACACCGGGGGTAAAGGAAAAAAAAAAAGACGGAAAAGTTATGCTCATGGCAGACGTATGATCAACTCGTCGGCAATGAGAAAACGCGCACGGCATACTGCACGCATAGCTGGGTTCAACCCGACAGCGATATGATGGCTGAAACTGAGTTTGGCGAGGAAGGTGGCCTCTTTCAAGGGAATATCAACAACTTTCGCACAACTTGAGCTGAAATCCGAGGCTTATACCGCCTGCGGGTTTATTTTGCGCGCTTTATATTTAAAACAGTCGTGCAGTACTCTATTTTTGACGTAATAATGAGGTTTTACAACGTCTATTATGATCACAGAAAAATATGCAAGAAGTTACATACACGGAAGCTCATACTTTCCTTTTCACACTTTTGTTGTACTCGTATTTTTGTTTTACTGCTGTTTTGTGCTGTATTCCATTCTACTGTACTCCATCGCCGACGCATGAAGAAAGTTTCTGCACATTATACACGAAACACAGAAACTCATGCATGATAGCGATTACAGTACTTTCAGTTTAAAATTTTTTTGATCTTTTTTTTTAGCACTGAATTCTACCGGGGGAAAATCCTAGGTCAATCTGCAGTTTTGGATTTAAAACAAGGGATGTTCGATAACTCATTTCTTTAAAACTATAAAACCCCTCTTTTCAAGGCGATAAACCAAAATATTTCAGAAGCGCACGAGATGATGAAAAAAATTCAGCAGTCAATATTTTGCGGAGCTTAGGGTTCGGTTGAGCATCATTGTGTTAAATTTTCCCTTCAATCCTCAATGAATCAGTTCAGGAAAAAAACTTACGAGAGTTGAGGAAAAACTTATCGACAGCGATAAATTTTGCCTACTTTAAATCTGCCCAGTGTGAATTTTATAGTTATCGATTAGATGAATGCATATTCGTAGCGCCAAATAATTAACGCAGTAAATTCAAAATTCAATTCAAATTTGAAGTCGTTATGATTCATTCTAACCGAGGGCATGAATCAAACCCGTTCAAACCAAACTGACCGATTTTGGATCCGGAAAAATCGTCTAACCATAATTTTTGTTCCAAAATGGGATACGGCTTCATGTTAGGGCCTGTACATTGCATTTGCATCAAAAATACTTCAAAAAAGTCGTAGGTCAAAGTTCTAGGGATATTGAATATCATTTCTTGGAATCTCCTGAGTACATCAACGACAGAAGAACTCACGTAAGAGATGAGATGGGAAGGAAAATGAATTTCACACAGCATCTATTCTTGATCGAAGTGGACGGAAAATATCATTTTCCAATTTCGTATTCCATGGAATCGACCAGGACTTACATTTCCATGCTATAGGCTCATATGCAATATGGTACCTGAGCACACACATTCAAGGACACTATCGGTCGTATTTTCGAAGAATGTGCCTGTAGAGGATGGGAACCGAGACGGAGTGGATGAGAAATATTGAAATACTTTGTGGCAATAAAATTCAAAATTTATCGTTGCACGCATTTTTCTAATAATGTAAGCAATCTTCAACTTTTTTTTGAAGAGTATACTATAGTATATATACTTTCTGCCACTCATGGAGAAAAGGGAAAGTTACGGTTGATCCGCACACGTGTTCCGATTTGTTTCGTCGTCTGAAACGCGGGACTATAAATAGCCCTCATGGCAGGCTCCGTGGAATTTCGGCACTCTATGTCGTACTGCTCTAGCAAACCCGAGTTTCGGAATCCTGAGCTGTGCAAATAAAATCCCTCGTGGGCAAATTCCCGTGCACTATCGCAGAAAAGAGGAGGAAACTGCGTCAGGGCCTATCGTCTGTTTGCTCGCGCGCTCAAGACATATCCGTGTGATCATGCACATATATATAAGGGATGGTCCACAAGTTTTTGAAATAATGAGAATATAGGAATAAATTCATGCACTTTTTAAAATTTTGAAAAAGCTTTCACAGTAAATCTTTATTCGGAGATATATTAATGTGATCCGAGATAATATTCGCGAATTGCGGTGAATTTTTCGTCTGATGAGTCCGATCCATTTACTGCCCTGTTCTTGCATTATGATTGTCACTATTGGACATGGGAGCTCAGTACTGTATAGGTTAACATTTTTCATTTGATATGAGATTGTAAGATCAATATGAAAAATGCGTCCTTCTGTGGTAATGCAAATTATACCGATTTCCGTCTGTTGTGAATGGGTTAAGAAATTATGGGCCACCCCTTTGTGTAACTCCTTTGGACTCCTTTGGAGTTACAAGAAAAAATACGAATTGAGAGGTTCTCAAAGAGTGGTGGCTCATTTTTCTTAGAGATATTTTGAATTGAGAAGCGTGGCATATTTGTGTACATTAGTCAATTGTAATTTTTTGTGGTAAAAATACAGTATTAAAATAATTTCAATACTCGAATTTTCAAGCGTGCAAATCTGTAATTCTCAAGATGATGCGGTCCTATATTTCGCATGATTTCGCATGGAAATCTGGGGATATAAAGGGGAAAAAACAGGGACTGCTCAAATAATTAATTGAAATTAAATGCCCCAGGACATATTTATAATAGTCCCAGGAAGTAGTGCAAATAAACATAATGAGTATTTGGATCCTAAAGCTTTCAAGATTAAAAAAAACATTTTCTTGGTGAGCTCAGGAAATAAATTGCATTCTACACATATATAAAACCTCTGAAATACGTCATTTTTTGGAATATGTTGTTACTGAAACTGTTTCCTTAAAAAAATCACGAATTTTTCAAGAATTCTGCTTTCATTGTTCTGAAGCTAGTATTTAATTGAAGAATGCGTGGATTTCAGTTTTAAAAATTACATATATTTTTTACGGAATGATTATTTTCGAGTGAATTCCTGATTCTGTGGTATGGGAACAAGTTCATTTTTACTGCAAGATTTGACAAATTATGTGTAAATTAATAAAAAATTGGACTCAAAAATTATTACTCATTTCAAAAAACGAATTTAACCTACGACAAATTACAGTGCTCCATAAGTTCGTTTTAAAACGCAATTCTTTTATGAAGCTTTTCTTGTTATAACACTGAAAATAATAAATTACGAAAGGTGAAAGGATTTTATTCCTTCGGAAAGTTCTTGAAAAATAAAGCCACCGGCACTGAATTAGAAACTCTCGCGACACATATTTCTTCAGTTCCTTCCAATTAGACTATGAGTGGTTCACCAGCTGTGCACAGTATTTGAAAATGATTTTTTTATTTTTTACATCCGAAACTCGCGGTGTGCGTATTCAAGGAACCTCCGAAGTAATTCCACGCGTAACCCAAGTCAATGACATATGATTTTCTTTATGGGGCGAAACTGCTGCATATGAACCGATCATCGTCAGAAAAAATACATTTACTGCACTGTAATCAGGGAACTCGGTTCCAGAAGAGCAGGACTGTATATGGACGCAGCATGGGTTCTATACACTCACGTATTAACTCGCAGGGGCCGTTTCTTGGGTTCCGCTTTCCGCAGACGCTGCGCCCGGCGTCGCAAGAGGCAGATGAGGGTGAACGCCAATACTGGGAATGCAAACATGGACGTCAATATCGGGACGACCACGGCTTCCACGGACACTGCGGGCAGAGGAAAAATGACAAATGACGGTAGTATTGACGTAAGCGAGCTCATTTTGACCATGGTTTGCCAGTTTCTTATTGGCCTTTTTGCTCGAGGAATCGGAAATATTGAAACAAGTGTATAGAAATGATAAGGAGTCTTCCCCGCTCGTGGCATCCTTCATATAAATACTCCAGACTCGGTCACCCAGAAGTATTCCTTGGAATTGCTACATCCGGTCGAATGTGGGGAAACTGCGTAGATTCGGAAGATTTGTCGTTTGAATTATGTGTGCATTATGTACAGAGCTTGATTTGATTGATGCCCTGGCATCAACACTCGCATCCATTGCCAAAAATTAGACGAAAAAATATCCGCCACGTTCGATATTTGAATCTAATCACAGTTTCAAAATACTATACAGCAGCAACGAAAGTCACAGATAAAAAAGGGGGACAAATAGACGCAATCAAGCTATGATAAATATGAACTAAAATTGTGTCACGTGAAGAACGTGACACATTTTTAAAATATCAGCTCTGAAGCGCCTATAATGCTGTTAAAACTAAAACGTATTTGTTAGGCATCCATATATACACTCACATCAAAGGCCAATGTGAAAACTGTCCCTTCCAAAAATCATATGAAGTAATCATTGGTCACTTTCCAAATTTGAATTCAATCAGAGTTTCAAAGTTCTGTACAGCACATGAGCAGCAACAAAAGTCACAGATGAAAAAGGGGGCAAATAGACGCAATCGAACACTGATAAATATACACGAAAATTGTCTTACGTAAAGATTGGGATACATTTTTCAAATTTCGAACCTGAATCTCTCGATGCTTTTGGGCAAAACGATAATTGCAGGAATTTGGAATCGTATTTCATGCAAATTTGAAGCTCGCGGTCTTTCAAGCAGTGCTTTCAGAGTCCTGCAGTAAAATTTTCATTCATATTACGACATATTTTCCAAAAATTAACGTTTTCCTCGATTAGGCGAAAGGCTTTTGAAATTGAATAAAATTCAGATATTTGCCAAATATTCCAAAAAATCGATTTTAAAAGACTTACATGACTCTTACTTGCCTGCAAAATATTAAAGTACGGTGCAAAACCCATTTGAGATTTCTTCTTATTCAAACAATTCCTCTGAAAAACACAAGCAAAATCAAGAGGTAAGTGAAGGAACATTTTCTTCATTCTATGGTTCTCTTTAGCCATATTCATGGAATTCATGCTCCAGAACCAGGCTAAAAATGGCTTTCTAATAATAGAAAATAATTAAGGTTTGCGGCAAGATCTGAAAGCGCACCTATACAGGTTAATATTAGTTCAAATTTGTGTCGTAATTGGTAGATGAAGACAGTGTGATGTCATTCGATGAGAACCTCCAAGATGGCTTGATTTCTTTTCTTTTCTTTTGCGAGCATAAGAATTCGGAAAAAAAAAGAAAGAATTCGAGCTGCTAGTTCAGACGAAAGTCCGTCGGCTAGCAAGCACTTATAAGTTGATGTGAGCGTGCTTCAGGGTCCTCGTCCCGCTCTCTAGGGCTTCACCAAGTGGCCCTGGCTGGTATTCCAGACGGATCCCCATCAACAGCAGAAGCTGTTGCTCCTTGATGCGCAGTGTCTCCCTTCATTTGGCCTTAAACATCCTGCTAAATGTGGCACCATATAGCGTCTCTCAATCTTGGTGCAAAACGGTGAAGCGCATGTCGCATGCTGAGGGTGCATCTTAGCTCCTGCCTTTTTCACACGATTGCTGACCCCGAAGAACGAGATAATTTCAGATATTATACTTGTTTAAGCCAGGGTTCCCCAATAACCCGTGATCAGCCGACGAGTGGACCAGTTCTTTTGTCAGTCCGCGGGACATTTTCTGAATGAAAAATTTATTAAAAGCAGCTATGAAGTCTGTTATCTTCATCCCAAATTTTAGAAAAGCAATTGCTCTTGAAATTATCTGATGAAAGATATATATGTTGGCTTTTCTTCTCATAACACCCCCAAAAAATGGTCATCAGTTGAAATAAATTTAATTTAATATTCAATCGGAGGAACCTTTCTTCAAGCCCACCTTTCTAATTTTTTGAAGACATTCCACTATATAACTGCTTCATTGGTTCTTAACCTAATCTTTGCAAAAAAGCAGAACATTTGTAATTACCTGCCAAAAAGTCTTTCAAACAATTTCGGCGATTCAATTTCATATTTTTTATTCATTTGAAAGGGCCTTTGAAACAGAGACGAAATTCGAGTTGACAAAAGAAGTGCTGCTTATTAGACCCAGTATAAGTGAGACACGTCCGTCACAGCGGTTGCTTCGTCCCTTCTCGTCGGGACTTGTGAATGTTGGAAATATGTGGAATAGCGAAGCAATCACACACGTGCCTCAGCCAGGCTTGAAAGGAAATTTTCTTTTCGTCAGCGGAAGTGTGCTGGGGTCAGGCTTGGCCTCCCCGGGGTGAGCACGCGGAAACCACACAAGGGCATTCGAAAAAGAGCGCGGAGAATCTGAATCCTCTGTATAGAAACTTTTCCATTCTCGGCGGTGGTAGGGGGTTTCAATAAACGTTCTTCTTCTTATTTTTTTTGTGCTTCTCCTCAAACGTCGAAGATCCATCACAGATACTGTGTCCGATTTCCTGCTGCAGCTGGGAAAAAGGGGGGATTCCGAATCTTCACGCGGTTCCGAGTTCTAGCTTTCGTTTCTGAGTGGCTGCTATTCTAAAGAGAGAAAAAAAGTGTTTTTCTTTGTCTCGACAGGAATCAGGAGATAAGTCTGTAACATAGAATCTTGTTGGTATTCTGGCTCAAACTCACTGACTTCGGCCTGCTTGTCCGCAAAGACAAGATTCGAGGAAGAAAAGAATACATTGTTCACGGGTTTCAAATTGCAGCTCGAAATCCCAGTTATAAACTGAGTCAGCCTTACTGAACTGAACTCTTCCAACTTCTATATAGGTGTTCTTAATTGCTCTCAAGAAGCTTACATTTTGTTCTGAATTGAGTACATTAGTAATACAGTACTTCGTATAAAATTTGCTGTTCAATCATCCTTAGCTTGCATTTATAAATGAGGCTCTCAGGAGTTCATACGATCAATGTTCAAAGATTCGTGTGCATCAGTAACTGAGTGGTTTATTGCAGAAACGTTAAAATAATGCAGAAACTCTTATATTTGCAAAGAACGAACATGGAATTGAAGACTTCGGCAGTAAGTTTTTCATCTGTGGCGAATTCCAGGAAATTATTTTAGTTTATGTGTCCGGAAATGTCCACTCTGTGGCAAGTAATGTGAACCAGTTTTGAAAGGATGAGGTTTTTCCTGAAGATCTTATATTATTTTCTGTGCAGATTTTTTTTTCGACTGGCTTGTGTACTGATGGAAGCTTGAATAAAAAATAAATATACACGCTCGAAGAAGACCATCAACCTGCATTGTTTCATTTGTATTTCCATCCAATCCATCAGCACATTATTTGCCCCCGTGAAACGATGTGGAAGAAAGCGAATTCATCTGGAACTTCAAGCATTTTCATACAAAGAAAAGACAGTCATTCATGATATGGCAGATGACGAATTGCGCAATATCCTCACAGTGCATTCCTGTGTTCGCACTCTTGTGATCATTGTGATTATTTATTGTTTTTCAAGCAAGGAGAGAAAAAAAATAACGACAGAGCTGAGTTGGAAGTCCTCTAAGGCCAAGTGCGCCATCAATCATCAAGTTTCCACTTGAAGATATTTCAATAATCACGTGCGATGGTTTCATTGTTATTTTATTATTCATCTGTATCAGACAAGGACTAGGAGATGGCTTTGAAATGCCGGTAACTTCATGCGTTAGATGTTCCCCTCTTTGATTCTAGTTGATGAGTTCCGAGCTCATTTCGACATTTCAATATAGAAAAACCTAAGACGTTATATTTCATCGAAATTATTTTTCCACGCCACAGAAAGTCATTTTCCCAGTAAATTTAATAAGGAGAAACTTGAAAGTATAGTTGTGGATAATAATAGTCTCGGTTTGCTGCGTATTACTTTTTCTTCTTTCAAATACTTGCTGTTGAAAATTGCGATCAGTGAAATAATCCTCGAAAATGCCAACGGAGATACTTAAAATGAATATATGCATAAATTACATGGTAGCACGGGGCCGGGTTTAAATTTTTCGAACAAGTGCATCATGTTGAAGTAAGAATGGAGAGACTTGAACTGAATATAAAACTGAAAGAAAATAGACTAAAACTTCCAGCAACGTCATGAAGAGCGTTAACTGAAAAAATTCAGCTGAGCGGTGTGCTGTTTCGACAAATTCAATTTTTCTTGAGACAAAATCTGCGATTTGAAATACTGTCTGTACTCACAAGATTTCCATTCATTTTCAATTTTTTTTTGAATACCAGTGGCTAGCGCTAAAAAGCATGAGAGGGCATAACACTGTCATGCTCTTTGACAGGTTATTATATTCGTGATACTTCTTTTTTTAAATTCTGTATTCTGTTAATTCATATGGTTGTAACCCTCTACCAGCCCAGTTCTGTGGAGGCTTACCCTGAGACATCTGTCATAACCAGAAGACAAAGGACCCTCTTATTGTGCACATGTGTGGGTAATCCATTATGGCCTCCAAATGTGATCAGCTGATTATAAGTGCATCTACATCTTCACAATATATAGAGCTTCTGGCGTGTGTATGCACATGGGAAAATGATGGGATCATGTATTTTAACAGGATTTTCAATTTCAGTTATCTCGGAAGCTCATAGTGTTCGACCAGCTCAACCTAAATTTGTAAGCCAATCCAGCACAAGTCTTCACAATTCGAATGGCGATATAGGATTATTTTTGAATTTGAGCCATTGGCGTCATATACCGCGGACAATTTTTACGAGGTTCATAACAAAAATCCGCGTCCCAAATAAATTAGCGTTGATGGCGGAATCTTGGAAAGATTTCGACAAAGACGCGGATTTATGATTTAAAAAAACGCATTCTTGAGTTGTTGCAAGAATAACACATATTATTTCTAGCTCAAATTCTATTAATCAGACGCTTTTGTGGCCTCGAAACATCAACATTCCCAGATGCAAAAACGATATTTCTTTAAAATTCAAACGCGTGCAAGTTGGAAAAAACTCTCTTTCGAAGATCTTGTGGAACATTACTTCGCGAAGTGCATATTTCACCCAGGGATACCATTCAATCCAATTACAATTATATAGCAAAAAATTCTGATATCGAAAATCCCGAGTCAAACGACTATAAAAAACATGGCTGAATGCGCTGTTGCATTTTCGCTCCGCTATATGACAAACTTTCTTCAGAAAGCTCTTTTTCATTCATGTCGTCTGATGACGAAAGCATGCATCAAAATGAACAATTCATGCCCTTTTTTCTGCATTAAATGCCCAGAACTGAAGTATATTCAACGATCCCGAGGGTATATTTTTAGCCTTAGTATACAGCCGAGCACTGAATGAAGCATTTTACCTATATACTGTGTGTTCTTTTTTTTTTTTTTGCCCAACGCACTCTGAATTGTGAATGCCAGGTAATATCTCTGCGGAAATGAAGGCAAGTACGAGAGCTAGAGAATTCGCCTAAATTCCGTTTCGTCCTTGCACAAGCCTCCATGTGAATTTTTCAGCAGCAGTCCATCAGGTACAATCTCTTGGCATTCGTGCACTGCCTTCCTTTCTATTTTTATTTTCATTTTTAAGAGGCTACAATGATGGCGAAGGAAATTCCCCTGTCTCGCCGACCGACCTCGTTTTCTGTTCCAGGGTTGCATTATTGTCACGCTAATTTATGAATTTCTGTAGAATGGCTTCGAATGATGATGGGTTCGTGGAATTTTGGAGACTTTCAAAATCAGTGTTTCATGGTTTTCTATCGAGATTAAAAAAAAAGTATTTCATCAACTGAAGGATGGTTTCGATCTTTGCCGATTCCTGAAAATCCTGATTCCTGAAAATGAGAAAATATTTGAATGACACTGGAAGTTTAATTACTTCGAGGAAGACATTTAAAACGCTTTAAAACTATTGCTTTATAGCCAGTTTTCAAAATTGTCTTTCGTAGTGATCATATACTGTATTTTGTTTCTTTTACAGATGATAGAAAAAGGTCGATATTATGAGGTGCAAACAGAAAACGAAATGAATGCCAAACCTCAAAGTAAATAAGTTGCAGGAGACACGATAGTAATTGCTTCACCACTTGAGCTTGCATGGTTCAAAAAGGCATCCAAGAATATAAATGAGATGGCAATTAATTTTTTTTCGGTTCTGTTGCATCTATTTTTTCACATGAAATATGCATTTTTGTGATCGGGTCTCTTTTATGGAGGGTAGCTTTGACTCATGGCATTCTCTGACTGGAATTCGTTTTAGCATTGCATTTTCCATGCAGCGTTTTTCCCTTCGTCATCTCATTTCATATGATTTCTCTCTCTCTCTCTCTCGCATTTTCTCTCATCATTTCTTCTTGCGATGTATTCTTTCAGGGCATCTTTTATAGGAAAATCTCTCAAGGTATTTTCTCACCCGACTTCTCTTGTGGGCAGCATTTCTATACGTATGCTTTTTCAGTACTGATGCATTACCTTGCGGAATCTTCTTGCATTAAAAGTATGAACTACAGCACTGAAGTTGAGTTAAAAAATGTCGTAATAATTTGATGGTTGGAATTACTCTTAGGTAGAATTATTGTAATCTGCTGCCCCGAAAGTTATTTCCTGCAATATTTGTGCTTTGCGGAAATCTTCCCTGCGTTTGGGAATAATAAAATTGTCTACGAACGCAGGTTCATCTTCAATTCTCAATTGGAAATGAAAAAATTAGTGGATGCTGCCTTGTTGAATGTTTATTTTTTCATGAAACTTTCGCCGATTTTTTTTTCTCGTTATGAGTATTTTTATCTGCAGTTGTTGAAATGCTCAAGCTGGCCACGAAGTCGCATCAGAAAGCCGCTTTATAGAAGCGCAAATACATGTTTAGCAATAATGGAATCTGGAATAAATGGGCCTCGATTCGAAATTGTCGGACCAAGCCCGGTTTTCTGTATCCCCTCGAAGATTCGCCTGAGAGGACCAGGTTTCCCTCTGGAACCCTTTAATAATTTTCATGCCAAACAGGCTTGATTGGGTACCAGCCAAGGACGTTCGTGTGGCCTTCATCTGGGGAGATTGGAAATCGATCTTCTTTGAGACAGGGGGAAATCTCAGGGAGAATGTTGAAACTGACGCCAGTCCGAAATAACTGATGCGCCCGACAGTCCGACTTCGGATTCGGAATACCGATGGGGGTTTTCCTTATCCTACGCTGTGTTTTCTCCCATGCATGGAAATAAAAATGTACAGCACACACTTCGATTTTTGAATAAGGAATTAAGAATTCCTATCTTTAGAGGGCCTCTCACGTCGTTCAAGCTCGCTACGACGCGATCTACAGCTGCAAGAAACTCGGAAGCAGTGCTTTATTGTGATATTCAGATAACTGATACTTGCTGGTACACAACCGCAAGTATCATCGTAATTGAATTCAGATGTTTCATTAAATAAATAGTTTGCAGTCATGGTTTTCAAACCGCAACTATCAGTGATCACGCCTGAAACAACGGAGAAAAGGACTGATCTGTTGAAGGGATCAGTCTTACGGGAAAAATATACTTTTCTTGAAATATTCTAATGAACTATTCCGTTGAAAATGGACAGTTCGTTCTCATGAAGAAAAGGTATATTTTTTGCAGCCAAAACTTAAATTATGGCGAAAATAGCTCGTCTATATTTCAAGAACATGATTTCCTGCAATAAGTGAAACCATTTTTATTGCTTTGAACGATGTTTCAGGGTTGTATGAAATTTTACCGATTTTTTGTTTGTTTGTTAGGAGAACAAACATGACGATTTCGGTGGCGGGAGTAGAATGGAAATGTATTGTCCCAGTTTCATGTGCCCTCACCGGAAGCAAAATTTTAAAAATTGTCTATGTTTTCAATTCTCTGCAGATTAATTTTCAAATCGGAAAATCCCTAATTTTCGAATCTATAAAAATCAGAAAAATTGCGCTACTTCATATTTTCCCATTTTGCTGAGTTTAACGCCTTGAAAAATGTTGCTTGCTTTGGTCGAGTATAGGTACGTTTAATGGAAAAAAAATTCATAAATCCATGATTTTTGTTCAAGAACTTCGAAAGAACCCATTCGAGGTTAAATAGCATGTATTGCCATTTTACGTTCATCCTGAATGTAAATATGATTACATGAAAACCTTATTTTGGCTGTAATACAACGCTGAAGAATTTCCATAAAAAATAAATGCTTTCGATCCTGATGGACGGACAAATTTGTTGTTTTCTTTGAAAAAAAAAATAGAAGAAAGCGAGTAGAAAAGAATCATAGGTCCATTTCGTATACGTATCCGCCTGATTCATTTGTTCTGCTTTGCGAAATTGGAATTTCCCGCGAGAGCGTATATCGACTTCCGTGCGAGTTCCGTTCATAAGTAAAACCCATACGCCTGATTTGTGGTAAAAAAAAAAAAAAAAAAGAAAGAAAGAATGCTCTTTTCGATGGCCCATAAGGGCCATTTTCGAAAGAAAAGCCACATACATCAGAATTCGTGATATATCGAGCAGATGCAACTCATCGACGCTCTTTTCCATCGTTCGGAATGATCCTGATAAATCCCAGCTGTCGGTTGCCGATGCGTTCATCTTCCGCGTAGTATTACTAAATATATCATCGGAAAATTATTTCATTACCGGTAAAAAGAAAGCAAGAAGACTGTGCCATGTCATGTCACTCATATGTCCTTTAAATTTTCGTTAGGTGTACATATTTCAACCCAGCTTTCTTTCTTCGAAGCATTTCTGGAAGTCCACTTGAAACCACTTTTCCTTCCAAGTTCTGGTCGCAGGGTTTTAAGAATTTAGATGTTTTCTGTACAGAACTTATTGGGAAACTTTTCATGCTGTTTTCATAATGTCGACCAAACACAAGCAGATCAATTCAAATGTGTAAGATACTCGTATTTTTATGATTGACGAATTTTCGGAAATTACACAAAAAGAGCAAAATAAATCTGCATTGGATTTCATTCCGACTTATTTTGAAGTCATTGGTAAAGCTAAATTCAGTCTACTAAAAATGCCAAAAAATTTTCGAATAGCAATGTATAGAATAGAATAATAATTCAAGCTCAGGAATCATTCAAAAAAACGATGACCTTCGGCGCCTGCCTTCTTTTCTGCGAGTCAAATCTTATTCGTCTACAAAACATTGTCACAGTAAATCGAAATTTCAGGCATCACAGATGAATTTCTTTCCAGAATCCAGATGCAGGTGTATGCTTTGATTTCGAGAGGTCAAATTAAAAAAAAAATTCTAAGTTGAATTTACCACGTTGTGAGAATGGCCATATTTTTTACATCTTGCGAGAATCATAAAAAAACGTTTTTTTAATGGGATTCTTTCCTTTCAAGTTCGAGAACTTTTTCGTACAGTTGGGTTCCGTTTTTCGTCAGTAAATCGTACGTGACCAAAGAAGGAGAAGGTGGCGCAGGATTTTTTGCCAGGTGTGGTGAGTAAATCCTCAGAAACGGCTGTAAGTCACGTTTGTCACGAGTCTAGCCTGGTGCCATTTTGGTTTAATTGGAGGCTGTATGTTCGCAGACATGGCTCAAGTTACAGATTTCTACAGGGATCCAAATTGGGAGTTCTCATTTGCAGTAAACTTCGCTGTGACAAGTTATGGTGAACTCGAGAAGAATTTTCCAAAATAAATTATTGTTCCAATGATGCTCACCGTCGATTTTTTTTAGCATTGTTTGCTGAAAAATCACGCCTGCCTGCATCAGAACAATGCTTTTTACACGGAATCAAAATTTTCAGGTCAACTGAAATATGAGACTGATAAGGCGCATATATAATTTCGAGTTGCATCCGGTAGAAAAATGGTGTCGACTTCCATTTTGATAGAAATCTTGAAAATTAAAAATCATTTCCCGAAAATTAAGATTATATCATTTGCAATGAGTTCGACGCCGTGACTGATGACTTGTCTGTTATCGTGTCTGCTTCGTTTTTGTGAAATTTGATAATGCGCAAGAAGTTTCCATTTTTTCTTGTTATAATATTAAGTGTAGTACATGAAACTTTGAAGAAACGTAAAACCTGTACGCAGATGGGTGCTGGACTCACTCATGATCTTGTCTGCAAATATTTTCTTGCAAAATTTCTTTTGTCACACAAGGTTATCTCCCCATGTCATACGGGTTCTCTTCAAAAAATTTCTCTCTACAAGAAATTGTCCCCTGAATTTCGTTGTAGAGGGAATCCGCCTGTAATCTCAAGATAGACTGAGAAAAATAAGATGCATATACCGCAAGACGGATACAAAGAGGAACATATTTTGCAGTGGAGACATTTTTTCTGTATTTCATTTTCTTCGTTTCCTTTTGTGGTCTAATAAGTACAGTATAAACAACTTATGAAATTTCTTTAGTTTTTCAAGAGTTTTTAGAAGCTGGCTCATTGTAACATATCATCTGCATGATATCCAGAATATTTCGAAAAAAATGTATGTCAAAAAACGTGTACGAAGGATAAAGCATTTTGCAGCGGATACATTTTTTTCTGCGCTTTGCTTCGTTTCCTTTTGTGGTCCGATGGGATATAAATACGGTAACTTCGACAGTTCACTGGTTTTTTATGACTTTTTAAAAGCAGGCTCATTGTAACATATTATCTGTCAAATCTCTAGGTCTAGGACATGCACTCCGCATTGAAGCGAAGCAATATTTTCTGGATTTTACCTTTTTTTTTGTGGTCTGATGAAATTTAAATTTATCAGTTTTCGTGATTTTTTATAGCTGGCTCAATGAAGAACACCATTTGTATAATCGCTATACGACTGCGAAAATTTACATTCCGCAATACGCGTACGAAAAGTAAAACATGCTGCAGTGTAGAGTTATTTTTTTAATGGGTTTTAATTCTTTTGCAAAAGGTCTATATACATTGTACTTGGTTTTTCTCTTGCGGTCTGATGGATGGAAGCATGAAATGATCGCGAATGAAGTGAGTGATGGAGGTGGTCGTGATTGGAAGTCATCCCGCGTATAAAGAAGGATGTATGGAGCACAGTGTGCCTCTCGCGTTCTTGCCGGATGTCAGTTAGCCCTGACGCGGAACTTCAGTGCAAGCTGGTGGAAACCGTATCGACCCGGGCCACATGCAGAAAATCGCCGTGAAACCTTTCGAGAACAAAGATAAATCCCGAACAAAAGCCGCTCGCTTCCGGGATTTCCGTTCTTACTCTTTGCGTGCTTTACTTTAGTTTTTATTTGATTCCTATGCCTCCTCAACGGATATACGTATACAGGATATATAGAGAAGAACCTCGCGTATAGACCCGCGAAAGGAAAATAGAAACTAATCGACCTGATTTGCCGCTGCTGGTGGTGGTGGTGGTGGTGGTGGTGGGATTTCACAGTACCCTCGACCTTTTGTGTGAGCCCGCAAGGTGGAAATAGGCATTCGACTCCTGCCAGCGTGTGGAACAATGCCTGTTTGGTGGGTAGCAAGAGAACCTTGGCCGCATTGGACACCACGCATTTCTGTCGTCCACGGACGCCGTGAAATGCGGAATTTTACAAGGAGTCAGTGACGCTCTCCGATTGAAATAAATACAACAGAACTGGACTCAATCGAGTCCAGTTCTGTTTTGATTTTACAAGGAAAAACATTTTGATTTTACAAGGAGTCAGTGGCACTCTACGATTGAAATAAATACAACAGAACTGGACTCAATCGAGTGATGGTCCTTATGCTTTGATCGTAATCAAAGAAAACACACAGAGATTTTATTTCTCAATGCAGAAAAAACGTTTTCACTTGACTTCCTCGCCCAGGGACGCGCCTCATCAAAATACCAATTTTTTTACCTTTCCGGCAGCATGAGAATTTAACTTTGAAAAGTGTGAGTTCATATTCTAAAGCAAATAAACCTGAGGAAAAACTCGAGATTATCAAATACTTTGAAATTTCAACCAAGTTTCAACCAATGCTTAAGCCTCCGCAGTACGTTGGAACTGATGAATCCCCGTCGACAATAAATCCTATTCGAACGGTATAGAGCTAATGAATTGTCCAGTTTTTGTCAGATTACTTGTGTGTATAGACAAATCGCCTTTTTATATTCAAATTGACTAGCCAAATTACCCTATTATGGTCAACCATTTCAATCTTCGGCAGATATATTTAATTTTAGAATCGAAAAGATGATTGAAAAAAAAAAGTATTTTCAGTATCTTGAATGAAAGTTCACAAAAAGAGAAGGAAACGCGCAGTGCTGCCTTGGTGTAAAAAATAAATTTAATGACGGAGCAGAGCAATGAAGTTTTGCTGCTGCGAATGACCATTTCTCTTGTCCCTCTTAATTCTGTCATGTGCATTTTCCTGGTCAATTTCTTCCTCCTCCTTTTTCCGCCTTCATGGTTGAGCGAATTTTCGCTTCCTGTGCTGTGGATTAGTGAAAACCAACCACGAAAATTGAAACATGTGAGCCGTGATCATATAGTGGTTAGTACCTCGCGTTGTGGCCGCGATAACCCAGGTTCGAATCCTGGTCTCGGCAGTATTTTTTTTCCTGTAAAAAACTTTGAAATTTCAATCAGACTTGTGAATGTTTCAGCCTCTGCAGTTGGAACTGATGAATCCGTCGACAGTGGATCCTATTCGAACGGTAATGAGCTAATAAATTGTCCAGTTTTTGTCAAATTTCTTGTTTATAGACAAATCGCCTGTTTATAGTCAAATTGACTGTTTACAGTCGAATTGCCCTTTTATAGACAACCATTTCAATCTTCGGCAGGTATGTTTAGTTTTCGGATTAAAAAGATAATTGAAAAAAGTGTTTTCAATATCTTGAATGAAAGTTTACAAGAAGAGGAAGGAAACGGTTTCTCTCGTCCCTGGTAATTCTGTCGTGTGCATTTTCCCGGTCAACTTGTTCCTCCTAATTTTTCCACCTTCATGGTTGGGCAAATTTTATCCTCATCCTCAGTTCTGGATTAGTAAAAGTAAACTACTGAAATCGATTGCTGAATAAAATCTTGGAGCCCAAAAAATGAGCCCATCTCTAATATGATACCCCAACTGCTTGGCACGTGAGCGTCACATATCGCATGCAACCAAACCCTTTTCTTACTCTTCACAATCAACGTTTCTGGTATGACTAATTCATCGATCTGAGATTAGGACGCTTTCTCAAAACCCATTGAAGAAATCTTCCATTAAACCCCTTCAAGTCAGTGTCACTCTGAAACACACTTGTGCTTGAGAGCCAATAACTAGAAGAGGTGAAATCATAATCCAACAAAGTTTGAACTGCCCCCCCACCGGTTTTTTCCTTTTCTCAATGATTTCTAAAAATAAACTCCTATCCCTACGATATCACTATCCACAAATTGGAAGCATCAATGATATTGAAAGCGTCACAAAAGCCTTCCATCAACCTACATCAATAACCACTTCAATTTGAACGATGGGAAATCTTTATCGAATTTTGCTTTGGGTTTGAAGATCGACGGAGTATTAAATCCATTAACGACATTGGAAAACTAAAACAAAGCAGATATACAGACATTCTGGCATCACTAGCCTTTTTAACATACCAAGTTTTCGTCTTTACTACGGCAATGCACGATATTGCACCAAAATTGTTTAGTTATTCACCTTCTGGAACACAGCCCAACGAAAATCTAAATTTTTTTGGTTGATAAGTAACGTTACGTACGGAAACACTGAATTTTCATGATGCAAAATAAGCCCGCGTTTATCGGGAACCAAGTGTTTTGTGAACATCTCACCAGTTGAATGGTGATCTGAATATTCGAGAATTGCGCAAAACAAATCCCGGTATATTTGCAACAGTAGCTACACAATTTTTGAATAGAAGATTTGAAAGTTTTCTTGATTTTCTCATTCGTGGAAAATGAGATTCAGTTCCCCGAGTGAAGAGTTTCTGGGAGTTTGTCACAGCACGATTACAATTTCATGGCTTAAAGTCCGGTCAACCGAAACATAAGACGCATCTAAAATTTTGCGTCGGCTTTCCAAAGTTTAGCAAACTTTCCGTTGCGATCTGGGGCAAGCTGAAACTTTTACACGTACCCAACACGATTTCAAGGTGCATTGAACCACGCATTAGAACGGTTGCATTACGCATTTCAAACGAGGAAGATGTTGGTTTTATGGAAAGAAATCACCAAATGACCCCGGTACAGATTGCATATTATGCCTCAGGTACTTCTTAGATGGTTAGACCCGAAGCCTCATATACGAGGGTTGTCCCTCTTCCGCTCGGCCTTGCGTATCTCTAGATAAGGTACAGTACCACTGTAAAAAAATGTATTCGATGTCGCCCATGCAATAATAGGGTTTTGGGATAATTTTCAGATTTTTATAAACATTGTAAAATATACAATATTGCATTATGATGAATGAAAACTGTACAGTTCCATTCATGTCGTAAGCTGTTTAGATTATTTCCGGCTCGAGAACAATTTTGAAAAGTTTTTGTTTTTAGCATGAACTTTCCCATACATTCTGAAAATTTCAAACTATGTCAATGATTATTTTTTGTAACAAATGAAACCACAAGTGCATTTTGCGTTTTTCCAAGAGCAAGGGTGTATTATCATTATTTTATTTCCTGGTCAAAAACATCATTCAAGGCCTAGCTTTTTCCCGGAATATTTTTCTAACAAACAGAAATTTTATGAAAATTCTGCACATTTTCATTCTTCTGCTTCAAGGTCAGAAAGCTGGCTACCTAAGTCACCTGCACAAGTCCTTTTATGTAGCCCCCTCCCACACTCATCACGGGATTTTAATCCCGTTTGCTCAAGTACAGTAGTTCTGTTCCTCACATTATTTTCCTTTATTTGATATATTTCTTCCCGTTGAAAATAAAAATAAAAATATGGACGAAAGTTTCGTGGAATTTCCAAGGTAATAAGAAAAAATATCTCAAACAGAAACTATGCCTTGAATCATGTTTTTAGAGAGGAAATATAACTACGATCACTGGATGGATAACTGAATGACTTGTTGCGGAAATTATTAAAGTAAATCTGCGAGGCCCAGTGAGCACGAAGTTATCCAAAAGATGTCCGAAACTCATCCAAATGAGTTTCACGGACATCTTTTGGATAAAAAATTGTGTTCTGACGGACGAGTTATACAAACTCGTCCGTTTTAGCCTTCCTGAAACGGATGAGTTTGTACAACTCGTCCGTTTTAGCCTTCCCATCTTCAAGATGGGAATGATACAACAAGCTAGTATGGCGATGAGCCAGGTTCCTCCCTTTGATGGAGAAAGGAAGGACCTTTGGATTGAATGGTGGATAAGGTTTCAAGGAGCCTTGTATGATGGAGTATACACTGATGAAGGTGAAGTTGCGTAACCTTGTGGCACGTGACTTGCGAGAGATCACGCGGCAAAACCATGAGCCAGACGACAAGACTTTATTTGGAGCGTCGTCTGCTAGGTGAAAGGGAACGCAGCAAAGTTATTGATGACAATATTATCTCATGATGAAAGTGCATTGAATGTACCCAAAATAATCAATCTCCTATATACTAATCCTCTTAGCATTGGTTTATTTTTAAATTGTAGTAGAGAAACTACAGAATCAACATTAACCAATGATTGTGTTTATCAAATTTTTACCATTGTTCCTATCCTTACCCAGAAGTCATTCTTTAAGCTATTTAAGGTTCACACATATCCTATTGCAGAAGACACCTACCTTGGAAATCCAAAATGGAAAAAAGCAATTATCCCCCAACAATTCATGATTGCCCAACCCAATAGACCTGCAAATCCCTGTCAAACCTCAATATTAAAAGGTGAAATTGAAAGTACCATGCAACATAAATCCTTAATGGAAAAAATTAGAGATCCAGAAGAACAATTTGAAAAGATTGATGAGGATGAATATGCTTTTGTTGATCCAAGCCCTGGACAAATAACACAATATTGTTCCACTCATGGTTCTAATCATGAAAATATTTACGAATTACCTCATACTGGAATTCTCCAGTTTCATCCTGATTGTTGATATACTATGGTGAATGGACCAGTAAATAAAATAGTCCCATCTTTAGATTTAGAACGCGTTGAACTAAATGCTGTGCAAGAAATTACTGACAAGGATGAGAAAAGAAATTTGGTAGAGGATATAAGTGTTTTACAAGAACACTTTAGGGATTACAGATACTTATATTTAATCGCACTAATAGTTGTGTGCGTTATTTTTCTAACATTCCTAATATTTTGGTGCTATGCGCGCATACGTGTTTTGTATTTACTGCGAAAAAGAAAACAAGAAAGACCAACTCCAAATGCATATGTGGAGGAAATTCCTTTAATCCCAGTGAGCACGAAGTTATCCAAAAGATGTCCAAAACTCATCCAAATGAGTTTCACAGACATCTTTTGGATAAAAAATTGTGTTCTGATGGAGGAGTTTTACAAACTCGTCCGTTTCAGCCTTCCCATCTTCAAGCTGGGAAGGCTAAAACGGACGAGTTATACAAACTCGTCCGTTTTAGCCTTCCCATCTTCAAGATAGGAAGGCTAAAACGGACGAGTTTTACAAACTCGTCCGTTTTAGCCTTCCTGAAACGGACGAGTTTGTACAACTCGTCCGTTTTAGCCTTCCTGAAACGGATGAGTTTGTAAAACTCGTCCTTTCTAAGATCATACAGCACAGCTGCACTGCATGAACAGTGCCAGTTCAGCGCAGCATTCGGGTGTGTGTGCATATCCCCAAGTGCCAGCTAGTGATCCCTGATTATGAAACCCCTCTCAAAAAAAAAAGTGCCTTTCATTTTTTTCTTGTCTCTCCCCTTATTATCCCTTATTTAGCCATTATGCCTTTATTTTTCAATTTCATATTCCCAAGTGCCAGTGATCCCTGTTTATGACCCCAACCCCACTCACAAAAAAAAGTGCTTTTCATTTTTTCTGTAGTTCTCTGTCTATTTCTTCAACTATCCACTCTTAATGCAATGTGGCCAGATTATCAGACATTGCAGGTGGGAAGGGGTATCTCTCCCCACACCTGCAAATAATCTGCTGGTTGCAAGCCCAGACAAACACAGAGCACATGTCCTTATAGTGTCAACTTCAGATCCTTCAGGCATTATTAAACAAGGTCAGACTGGCTATCCAGCTGACCAACATGTTTTGTTTCCTATGTTTTTTAACCCTTTCTCTCTAAAATCTCTCTTCAAATCTGTTCAACTTGTCCTCTAATCCTCCAAAAATGATCCATTTGGATGATTTTTGGAGGAAAAAAGGACAAGTTTTTGATGATTTTTCATCCAATTGGATGATGATTGGATGATTTTTTTCCCCTCCAAAAATCATCCATTTGGATGATTTTTGGAGGAAAAAAGGACAAGTGTTGGATGATTTTTGGAGGGGAAAGGACAAGTTTTGGATGATTTTTGGAGGGGAAAAGGACAAGTTTTGGATGAATTTTGGAGGGGAAAAGGACAAGTTTTGGATGATTTTTGGAGGGGAAAAGGACCAGTTTTGGATGATTTTTGGAGGGGAAATCATCCAAAACTTGTCCTTTTCCTCTCCAAAAATCATCCAAAACTTGTCCTTTTCCCCTCCAAAAATCATCCAAAACTTGTCCGTTTTTTATCCAAAATTTGCCCCTCTCTCCCTCCAAAAAGTGTCCGTTTTGGGTCCGTTTTTTTCAAAGCAACTTGTCCGCAACTTGTCCTTTTTTGGCAAGATTCGCGGACAAGTTGCTTTTGGATAAAATTCGGACCCAAAACGGACATTTCTGTGCTCACTGGGGGAGCTACGACTGTAAAATTAGACGTTTAAACCGCATTTTTAGTGGTGTTCTATTATCTGAATGTTCAGTTCAAAAAAATGCCACTTGGAAGGTCAAAAACGTCGGAGACAGGGCTTTAAAAAAATGAAACAGGCATTCTGTAGCTTTTTTGCTTCTTGCATTAATTTTTGCTCGCCAAATAGCTTTGCAAATGTCATACGAAGTCCCGAGGAAAATGCTGAAACAGAGCGGATGTAAAGTTGAGACGGAAAGCTGCAACTTCCGGCGCTGACGTTCGTGCCCGCCGAGTTAAACTAGCTTTTTCCTCTCGGAATTGATGCTGGAGAATGTTGACAATATCCGACATGAGCCAGCTTGGAGGAGAAGTGCACAAGGACGACGACGGCACGTAAGGCTTCGTATTCCTCGACGCTGCTGGTTTTCCTAACGATCGCCCTGCTCTAGAATATTTGCTCTCGTGTCTGGATTCTACTCGAATATTTAGGAAACTGAAGAAGAAAACAGAAACACGAAATATGTTTTACAACCTAGATTACCCTTGAGCAGAGATTGCTTTCAAGCGGAAAATGATACACATCTCCTGCATTAGTTGAAATCTTATTTTTCGTTCTCGGGGAACCTCGAGTGTGATTGATTCAGCATCAGCTGTCGCGAGAGTTTCAAATCAAATTGAGTTTGAACATTCGAAAAAACCAAATACTTATTTCCTCCTGACTCCTGAGCAATGAGTATTTACAGCGAGGAATCATGGCCTTGTTTTAATCGAAGGAAATGCGTAAAATGGCGTTTTTTTTGGAGCTGCCGGAAAAATGGCACATATTGTACAAATATTGTTCGTAATTTTCAATAAATTTTCGAAAGAAAATTCGATACCACTTTTTATCGTAATCGATACAGTGGTGAGATGTCCCTGCTTAAAAGTGCGTTCTGTTTTCAGTCTACTCTGTCGAAGGAAATTTTTGAAAAATAAAAATTTCTTTCCTATACTGAGCAAGCAGCATTTGCAGCTACTGCGACGAATCGAAACTTTTTTCTCGAATTAATTGTATGAAACGCGTTAATTTGCGTTCTTTGGAACAGTGGAAAATATCACTCACGAAAATGTGCTAAATAGACCCGACTTCGCCATACCTATGCAACTAAATCTACAACATTTTTTGTTATTCGCAATACATATAGAAATGAATTTGGTACCCACTTTTCAATAAGCACGAAAATCGATGCATTGGTAAGAAATCAGCGTCTAAGAATGCGTTTCATGTTTTTAGTCCACGCTGTTGAAGGCTTCCTTGTATTAAAATAAAACTTGTAAGAAAAACTCTTCTTGCCGCGAGAGATGAGTGAAACAGCAAAGCATCGTAAAAGTGGTTTTTTCAAACTTCGTAGAATTCCCTTTCCAAGTAAATTAAAGGATGAAAATTCCGGAAAGCCCTGGTCTAAAAAAAGAAATAGAAGGAAGATTAGAAAACATTGTTGCTTTTGATGGACTACGAGTCAGCTCTGTCGCGTTCTTGAAGTGGAAGAAGACATGCAAGCTTTTTCTTTTTCCCATATATACACGTATACACACACAAACACACACACACACACACACACGAGGTTTGGTTCAAAAGTTTTGAAACGTTTTTCAACGGATCCAAGAGAGTTTCAACAATCCCGAAATATTTTTTTTAACTCTCATAGCCCAATCAATTGGCAACACTTCAGTGATGTTCAACAGAATCTCCGCCGGTTTAAATGCATTTTTTAATGCGATGAATCCAAAAATAAAAACAGCGCCAAAAATCGAGTTCTGTCAGTTGATTAGGCACCCTGCGACTTCTGGATGGTTCCAAAGAGTGAAGAACGACCTGAAATGGGTGGATTTCGAGGGACACCCTCATTTCCGCCCTCAAAGAGCAACTTAAACAGGTAACGGAACTCGATTTTTGGCACTCTTTCGATTGTTGGATTTATCACATGAAAAAATGCATGGAATTCGGCGGTGAGTACGTTGAACAGCGATCAAGTGTTGCCAAATGATCGGGTTAAGCGAATACTTTATTTTTCAATATTATTGAAACTTCCTTGTTGGATCTATTCAAAAAAGAAGTCTCAAATCTTGTGAACCAACCCTCATATATGCTCGCACATCCACGTCCGTCTGAAAATATAAGACGCATTCCGCGGCTGCATTAGCCGTTGGGCCGGAAGAACGCTTCCAGTGGGAATTTGATGACGCTATCCGACCGCGTTTTGCGTCACGGTTTCTGCGAGAGCATCTCTTCTCGGCTCACGCATTGATCCACACTTCCGTCTTCTTCTTTCCTTTTACTTCCTGTCTAACTTTTTCTTCATTTTTTTTTTTAGCTTCCCATGCTGCTTTTCTTCGTCGAATCGTCGACGGAGTCGCCATCATGCGTATTCAGCTGTCACAATCGACGTTGAATTACTTCCCGCATCAAAAATGTTTCGCGCATTTTTCCTTCCTGACGTGATCTGACAGTGAACTTGAGAGCCATCGATCCGTTTAGAGCCTTGAGGTTATTTTCAGAATTTGGCATACACAAATCTGACTCGCTACTGTATGGGATGTCCAAGCTTTTCGTGATAAAGTACTTCAAACCCGAATACATGTCGAAGTCAAGCAAAGTAAAACTCTCAGTGCTAAGTAGGAACATCAATGCAGTTGGTGTAAGTTTTGCCATGAGGCTTGCAAAAGTCAACAAATTTTCGCTGAATTTTCAAGCATCATCAAGAATGGGCTCATTTATTTTCAAACAATTCTAACGAGAAGTATTGTATTTGATGAATGGAATCTGTGAAATAAAAAGGCTTTTGAATCATCCTCTGGGCAATGATCATTTACATTACAGTGTATCATGAACAGGCACTGTAAAAAATAAAAGTTTAAGGCATTCTCTCAAGAATATGGGTTTAATACTGTATTTACATTGTCTGTTAGATGATAAAATCCCTGAGATTTTTCCGAAGCGATTAAAGATGAAAACCCGTACAATCTTTTCTTCAGACGATTCATTAATTTTTGAACATTGTCTTCTTTTTCAGGGAATTCCAAATTCAATTGCTCATTGCTCGAAAAGTATTCACCAATTTGCGGGAACATAGTCTCACAGAAATCCAATACAACGTCTCGAAGACAAAATCAAAATTTTATTTTCAAAGCAAACATAACATGGAATTGCGGGATCTCAGCTTAGATTATTCATTGATCTGTTTACAACATTTAGAAAAAGCCATTTCACTTGATAGGAAATGCATTTGAACAATTTCTTGAAGATTGAAAAAAGCATGTGAAAACAGGTGTGGAAGTGTGCCGAGCTCGATTAAGTTGTTTTTTTCTTCTTTGCGCAAAGATTCGATAATCAGTGACCTGATTTCATGAGATGAATTGAATAAGGGTAATGAGAGATTGATTGTAACAGGTGCTAGAAATGTTTGTACAGTATTCTAAGCATGCATTAATTTTTTCTTGACAAATAACATTTATTCCGCGATGGATGACAGAGAATTATTTTTCATTGTTGACTGAAGAAGTTGTTTACCTTTTTTAAGCACACATGTTTCGGTTTGACCAAAAGTCAGAGAAAAGCAGTCTGACTTGTGATTACAGATACTTACAAATTATAAATTAGGAAAGTTGAATCCCGTTGGTTTTTAAAGATTTTTTCATGTTAATCCTATGAAAGGAATACACAAAAACTGAAACTTGAGAATTTTCGGGAAACGTTCGGTATAACAAGAATAACAATTTAAGTAATATCCAATTTTTGATGTTTCGTCAAGTTGGATTTTTTCATCCCGAGTCTCTGGATGAGCAACCAAAAAACATAGCAATACTATTCTGCTCTTTTTCGAGGTTAGTTTTGGTTTTCTGCAGCCTTCTACAGAATTCCGCCACAAATTAAGAATCCTTGCATTCCACGGGGAAAGATACAAGTCTGATAATGTATCGTCATGCTTTGTCATTGACATTCGAAGTTGTGTGTAGTTCACTATAAATGCACTCACTCAATTAAGGCACACACACCCACACGCACGCGTCGTACGTGACGCGGAGGTTCACTATGGGTTCTCAGCACCCTGGATGAGGCGATCACACCTCTTTGCGATCACCCGATTTTTTCGCCTCTTTCTTTTTGGCAAAAAGAAAGGCAATAGAGGGGGCTGTTATCGAATTTTTCCTCGCCATCTCGGAGACGACGCGTATGGCATTAATCTGATATGCAAGCATGCATGTGCGCTCTGGGTGGAGATGGCTTTTGTTTTACGACCCTTGTGCAGAATATTTCTTTCGGCGCTGCCAGAGGGGTTTTTCATGTTCTCTGGCCTGCTGCACGCTTATACACCCGCATTATTATATGCATATATATTTATTTCGTTGCTGGTGGAACAGCGTGATATATGTGTTGGACTAAAAAGCATTATTCGTTGTTTTAGTTGTATACTGTAAATTATAGCCGTTTCCCGATGTAATGCGTTTCGAGTGGTACTTGAGGTACACTGAGCTTTAAGAGGTCCGCTGAGATAGAAGAAAGCCGTCGGGTTCGGAGTCCTAGTGTGGTTTACAAATGACACGGAGTAAAACGTTAGTCTTTTAAGGGCCTAGAATCTAGGCACTTCGTATATGAACCAGCCGCTGATGTCATATGTGAATAAAATGACTGGAGAAGCGTCACAAAAATCTACAATACGAGTAGATCATTCCACTTGCGCAGAGCAAGATTCCATTACCAGGAAAATGAGAAATTTAACATAAAATTTATGAGAGATGGATTCATTTTTGCCCAATTCAATGATAAAGAAAGCGGCACTGGTTCATTAAAAAGAATCAATTTTAAACCTTCCAACGTCATTACTCTCTTTACGGAAATCAGCAATGTTTTAATTTTTTCAATGAAGTTGTTCATCATTGTATATATTTTCTTCTGAAGAAAAAAACTAAGTCCCGGAAATTCAATCAGAACTTCGTACGCGTTGAACACTTCTCAGGTGGGACACATGTTTTGTGGAACTTTGGGTGGCCATGCACAAATACATAACTGTTCATCAGTGAAGAAATAATTACGTATTTTTCCTGTTAGTCATCATAAATCATTAAGTATTTCCAATATTTTTAAATATTGTATTTTCAATATTATGAAGTGAATAAACTGGGGGAAACCTGGCACTTGAAGCAAATCGCAGAGTTAAATTTCACACGGTGCTTGAACAGCAAGATTTTTGATTCGAATATCACAGAAACTATACTAAACTGAAGTGACCGTACTTCATGCATCTGCTAACGCATTAATACAAAAGATTTTGACCAATTGTTTTAATTTTTCAATCGAAGAAGTAATGAAGCTTGTATAATAATTGAATTAATATAATATTATGAGTGATTTTATTAAACCATTTTTTCAAGCAGGTCTTTAAAAAAAAAACATCGGAATAATCTTCGATTTTATTCCCTGATCTTGGGTCGAAAGCTCGACTTTTAGACGAAATTGAACACATCGCTAAAAAAGACTTCCTGATCAGCGAAATTTTGATTTGATGAGAACGATAATGTCATAGCCGTTCTTTTGGAATCGTGCTGGATTTTCCAAGTTAAATCAGCATTGTTTCCGTCCTTTTTTAAAAATCTTGAGAGAGAAAAAAACCACGTACCTTCAGGATATATTGTGATGTTGATGGTCCGAGGCGTGGGATGCGCTCTGGCGGACGGCATGGCCAGCGAATTGGACGCAATCGTGGCACGAAACGCAGGAAATGAACTTGTGGTCGTTGCCGTCGTAGTAGTGTTGAAAACGGATTCCTCAATCAGTGTCGACAGTGACGCTGACGTTAAGAGCGTGTCTGTCGACGCGGAAGGTGGGACCGGTGTCGTCGAGTGGTTCCGGTTGCGGCTGCGCTTCGGTGGTCGACGCGACGCGACTTTGTTGACGTTCACCGATTCCAACGGCCCTTTTCCATTCTTCTCAGCCCGTTCCGCTGACACTGAATGCTATTTAAATGAAAAAAAAAAATCGCAATGACATTTGTCATATTTTTCAGACACATATTTTTGAATAACTATTACGATTGCAGCATTTATTACCGACATTAAAGATGACGACGTGTTCATTTTAGCTCATTGCTTAAACCGAAGGAAACGAGAATTATCAATTTTTGTTGTTTAAAATTAAACTGGTTGAGATGCTTCGCCTTTGGAATATATCTTGATTCTGATTGTTATCTTCGTTTCACGTGTGAGTTGTTTTCTTGTTCCGGTTGGAATATTCAGTTTTATTATGTTGAAATTTAAAATAGGGCGTCATTGCCTATCTACGTCTAAAATCCATATTTTAACGTGCAGTAATTTTATCCTGGAATACACACATATTCATAAGTGAACAAGAGAATATTTTTGAATGTATCACTGGTCAGAGTTTAGTTTATCCGGAGTGAATTATCCAGGTAAAATATTAACACGTCATTGTGGAGAAATAGGACTCACGAACCATGCTTAATTTTTTTCTGAATTTGTCAGCAGTCTGTGTTCTTTAATCATCATAATCTTTACAGTGGATAGAACGGACGAGTTTCAATAATGAAAGGAGCATCCTGAAATCGATAATTTTTGCATGAGTGATGCTGGATTTGAAGTTGTTTCGAAATTTCAATTTTCGACAAAGAATGAAATTAAATATGAGGAAGATCTTCAGCGAAAATGTATTGGAAGGTCTAGATTCCCAGAATCTCTGCTGATGGCTTATGATTCAGAAACTTGACTTAAAAAAACCCGGAGTTCGAAGTTTCAGAAAAAAATCATACATAATAATTACCTCAATTCATTCTTCAATACTTCACACATAGTTCATAGTTCATGCACATCTTTTCAATCTTTATGAAATGGGTGTAGTCCAAAAGCCCCCCCCCCCCCCTGCCAAAAGCCCCCCTAGGTCAAAAGCTCCCAGAAAGCCCCCTTGCCAAAAGCCCCATTAGATCAAAGACCCCCCCCCCCCCCACCACTTAAAAAAAAATGGATGCAAGTTTCATAATAGTGTTTGGTGGCCCCAAAAAGGGCTATTTGATTTCAGTAGTCCTCAGAAGGAATGTTTGGTGCAAAAATTGGGGATTGCAGGTATTCTTGTAACTCTTGATGGTAAACTTTGATCACCAGGTCTTCTGGTAAGCTGCACCTTTCACCCAGTATTCTTGTAACTATTGATGGCAAGCTGCACCTTTCACCTGCATGCCCAGCACAAGGCCAAGTACCAATATGTTGGTAAGTTGAGTAAATAAATGGCTTCTTCACCTGCAGTGGTCATCAGTGATTCTTTGAATGTCAAAGCATCATCACTTGCTGACTTCTGAAAAATCTACAGTTCACCTGGTTGGTCCAATAGCTGGTGCACTTCAGATCATCAAAAATCAGAAGGGCGGTCAAATTGCATACTATAATGGCTATTTAGAAGAAAATGACATGGAGAGCATCAGTGATATAGTGAGGAAGAGGCATCAGAAGGCAATGTTGAAGATGATTATTAAAGAGTCCTTCTGAGGACTAATGAAATCAAATAGCCCTTCTGAGGGCCACCAAACACAATTATGAAACTTGCATTCAATTCTAAAAAAAAGTGGTGGGGGGGGGGGGCTTTTGGCGGGGGGGGGGCTTTTAACTTAGGGGGGCTTTTGGCAGGGGGGCTTTCCAGGGGGGGGGGCTTTTGGTTGGGTACCTTATGAAATACGACTGCTTTTCTTTGATGATTAAAGTACGATTCAGACTTCAGTAAAAAATATTCATCTTCACAAATTCGAACGTTATCTTTCCATTGTTGAATCTTTTCGCGGAAATCCGAAATTCGTCCAAATTTTTTAAAGATAATATTGTATATGTCATTAAGTCATCTTTCCAACTTGCGGAATGGTTTCAGAATCCAAATTCATTGTATCCCGTACAAATTAAAGTCATTTGTAAGGTTTATGATCGTTTTCCTTTCGATTTTCAGCCGTAATTCGGGAATCCATTGTGTTGTCTTGATGTTTTCCCCGATCTTATATAAGTTTGGGCCGTGGGTTGAGTGTTATAAAAGACTTATTGTCCTTGGATTATCCCTGATCCAAAAGAGGATCGAAAGAAGGGTTGTAGTCTAAAGATTATTTCGAAATGTGCTTCTCAAGAATGCTGCCCTGGAATGGTAGAAGTTCCAGGGATTGCTTTTGAGGGATTGCCCGTCTGAGAGAAAAATTGAGATATTGTATGAAGGGAGATATTTTTAGGAACTGCTCCACGCTGATTGAAACTCATGGATAAAACTTAATATTCAGTGGGCATTTCAAAAATTAGTGAGCAGTCTGGCATATATTTCTCCAATTTGTTCTGAGATCTAAAAAATGCTCGTTCTAATAAGCGTAGCGTAATGTGACTTGGCTAACTGAAAGCACAACAAAGTTTCCGAAAACGTTCTAACGAACAAAAAATGTGAAATTTTCGTACAGCATAGTTAAAATTTTCTGCACAGAAATCCAGAACTTCGATTTTTTTCTTTACAATGGTGAATCCCTTTCCAAATTTCCATTGTGTCAAGTTTCTGCTGCATTTCAGTCCGCGAATCCGACGCAAGTTTTACAAAAAAATTTTGTAGAATAAGTCCCGGAATAATTGCTCTCATTTCCGTCAGATCCCATCCCAAATACAAGCCCTGGATTAAATATAGTCCTCGATCGCACTTTTATTCATTTTTCTTGGAAAGCGACTGCTGATGAACAATAGTTTTCTCTTTCTTGGCACAAAAATAGCTGCCAAAACAAGGGGATTTTCTTCCCAATTTTCTTGCTCGTATGTAATTGCGTCAATGATCCTCCGTCGTCCGGAGGATTCATCAAAACAAATTAAATTCCCTCTGAAAATGCAGACGCATATTTCAGTTGCATGAAGCTCATGGTGAGAACCTCATTAGCATAACGAGGCTATACCCCAATATTTATTGCACCGCACTATTTGGCTCATTTTTAGAGAAAAGTGGTGGTGTTTTTTGTTTGTTCGAGAATTCCAAAAATGAAATTCGTCACTCGAGGATGAACATACATGATTTTTTTGTTGCTGATGTTGCTGGCGGCGTCGTTCTTCCTGCCCGCCGGCGGTCGTGGTCATTACTTGGAATCGCGGATTCGCGGATGCGGTGCCGTTATCGTGGCTATTTTTGCTGTCGTCCAGGGATGATATCTGTCGGAGATCCTTTCAACTGTATCCGAAGGTTTCTTGTCTGTGACGGCTTTGGTCAGAAGCATGTTTTTGCTTGATCGCATCCGAAATGTTCTCAGAACCGAACCCGAAACGAGTTCGCTTTGAGCCGGAGTCACATGGATATGCCAGTTCTATTTCCGCCGATCTCGCATTCTTTTCCCTGTCGAAATCATTTATTCCCGCGATTCGAACACACAGCACTGACACACCAAGAACACTGTTGCATCTGCAATTTGAAAGGGAAAAAAACTAAATGCATGAGTCATGAGTTGATCGTCAGCATACAGTACTTTTAAATCATTTTCGCGGAAACGTCGCGACGAATTTGTTGCTGCGTCATTCGTCCAACAGTCGCATGACAATGATGACATTCCCATATATAGCCATTGTTGGGAAATGCTCTTTCTGAATTACACGAGCGAATAGAACTTGAACAGGTGTTTGACACATAAATGCCTCTGTTTCATTACATGGAACAGGCCGGGTATGCCAAGACTGATACGATCTTGGTGGTGATGACGTCGACCGCGGATCCCAAAATCGCTCTGGAGCGAGAAGGACGTAATTTCCGGGTTTTTGAATAAACTCTGGCACTAAAGGCCACCGCGGAAATCACGAAATGGGCTTCATTTTCAGTCACCTTGGCTCTCAAGCAAGCTCATTGACGATCCTCAGAGAAATTCATGTTCCATGCTGGCTCAGAGTTTCCGAGGAAGGAACCATGAGAACTGAGAAAATTCTTTGATTTATTTTTTGAAAAGGCTCTATTTTTAAATGGTAAATTTCCTTGAAAATGCACCACTATATCAGGTCATTCGAAATGAATTTTCTTGCGCTCGTCGAACTGGTAAAATTGGCCCAATCGTAAGCATCGAACTTTGCAATGAAGTAATTGTCAACAACGTCACGATGATGTGCATTTGCAGCATAAATTAATAAAGATTATTAATGAATTTCAATATTCACTATAACTTCTAATTCGGTGTTAAATTTAACTTACGGGATGAAAATATTCAGGCTGCAGAATAAAGTGGACATTCGGATTCACAATTCAAATTTAAGCTTGTAGCATATAGTTTGGAAAATATGATTCAATAGCATTCAACATACATATTTAGCTTTCAGGGCCCGAGTTTTTCCAAATCGGCGTGCAAAACAACATTGTTTGCATAAACTTTAAACAAATAAAGAGCAAAAGGAGCTTTTCGATGGCGATACATAATTTTTTTCCCAAATATGCTTTTATTTGTGAGGTCTAATTTTGGCAAAATAAACAATGCTTAAAAAGAAAGTCATCAATATTAAGCTCACGAACTACGAAATAACCGATTAATTGCTATAATTCCATCATCCCATGTGAATTCCATGCCTAAAATGGTCATTCGACTCAACTTGTCTTCAGTAAATTACGATCCACCCGACATCAAAATAGTTTCCATTGTCACGCTGAAAATCATTCGTTGTCTCATTTAAAAATGACGCAGTTGATCGTAGCGAATATACAGTACTGTACACCACAATGCGTAATGAAGAGAGATTTTGAAAAGCACCTCGGCCGTCTCGTCTCTGGAAAATTTCTGAAAGGCAAACAGTACCAGGGTTTTTTTTTCGGGGAATAACGGGTTTTTGATTACGGGTCAGATTGCTGCTTCAGCGGATGACGGATGATTTTTCAAGACCGATCCCCGTTGTATATATGTGCACCCCGGAAATGGCATCCCTTCCTCTTCTGCACCCGAGAATCATTAGCACCACGCCGACTCTCATGCGGCAGAATTTTTCACGTCGGGTATTTTCTGCACTGAGACCCATGCACTCCCATATAGCACCGCCGTTGAGCCGCGGAAATTCACTGCCATCACTCTCTCCAGCTTCAGTTTGTTTGTTTTTGCAGCACCGCAATGATGACCCGGGATCACGGAAACCCCCTTCGGAGGGGGGGTTGCTTGCTGGTCTCGTAGGATTTCACGGGTCGGGGATCGTCTGGCCATTTGGCGCGAATTACGGGCCCGGCTTTGTCCTCGTGTGGCCAAGCAATTTAATTCCGACATTCGCGTCAAGGGCGTGCAGTGATCAAGCGCTTAACGTGGGTGTAATTACCCGCCGGCAATATTATTATGTGGCCATTTATCCGGGACTTCCCCGGTGGGTGTGCTCCAAAAACTGCTGGAATATTCTAGCGAGCTGCTAATTAGAGCTTCTTTGTCGGGGGGCAACCTTCTGCACTGAATGATGAAGCCGCCTGGGTTCCTCCTCAAATATTCATGAATATTCCCCGGGTTCCAGTTGCAAGCACTAAAGGGACAAAAAGGGTGAGGAAGGCATCGACATGATTCATCATGTCCCAAACAGCAACGCTTATGTTTGAATTCATAATTTTCCATTCGCTGACCGCAAAACCGAAAATGACGCAGAGTCACGCAGAAAAAGTTTGCTGATTAACTTTCGACGGTTTCCTCTCAAAGGGACCCTCGGGTACCCTTTATTTGACATTCCCAATGGATTTAAACGTGTGTGTGTGTGTGTGTGTGTGTGTGTCAGCTATGAATGTATACTGGTGCAGGAATGCTCCGGTTATGAAGTCAAGTGCGTCATCTTGAGATGCAAATTTGCGGTTCCTTGGACATAAGCAGATGGAAACACCAGTTTAATTGTATGGGCGACACTCAGAAAATGTTAAAATGCGTTAGAAGCAAAAGGATGTTTGCCTCCCTTGAATGCCAAGACATGGCTGGGAAAACGTTTAGATTCTTCATATCTATTTTCTGGAATACTTACTGAGTTATATTCACGACTGTTCCAGGATGATATGAAATTTGAAATACTTCATTAGAAAATGATGACCCCCATGGGTTTATTTTCAATCGAATAAAATTTGAATTCACGCGATGCCGCTTCAAAAATGGTATTTCCACCTTGTAGTGAATTCGTTATTAAGGTATTTTTGTAGTGTATGTTCATATTTATTGAAAGCATGATTTCTTGATGTTTGATGAAGCTTATGCATGAAGGAGTCACATTAATTTTTTGAAATTTGAAATTTACAAGTGATAAAAGTAGAACAGTGAAAGAGAAACCTTCCCATTCCCTTCGCAGGTTTTGCCTGCATTGATTCTTTGTGCTCTCTCATCACTGGTTGATTCTTAAATCAATTTCAAAAGAATATTTCGGATTGCCTCTATACTGTACTTCCTCGCTAATCATCGGCATTTTATGGTCTCAAAATCGTCACTGTTTTCTACAGTCAGTTTGATTCAATCAGAACGATTCAAAGAAATATAGGAATTCGTGTCCGAAAATATTTTCGAGTGAACATTGCGTAGTACTGTACTGCATTGTATGTTCAATGATGGAAAGAAGAAAGCCTTGTCAACGATTGATTTTAAACGGTCGTTTTTCGCTCTCTCGCTAGAACTCGTTCGCATATTCTCGTTCTCTGTACAATATTGAGAGATTCTTTTCCTTTCAACTTTCGACTTTTGTTTTTTATTCGCCTGCATTTGCTTTCGAGCCAGCAATAAGTTTTTACGCGTGGAAGAAAGGGAAGGCCACGCGAAGGAAAATTTGATCTGACACGTCATGAAACAGTTCCCGAGCAGAAGACAGCGCTCCGCAATTCCCACTGGAATTCTGAGTGATGCAAATTAAGTCGTAGCGTTAGCTCGCCGACGGCTTGCCCGGTTCCATTCGCCTCACTCATATCCAATATCACGTACCCTTTTTATTTTTTACATTATATTTAAGCCGGTGTAGGAAACGAAACCCGAACTGAGTTCAAGCCCGAAATGTCTCGAGAAAAATAGATTAACGAGAGATATTCTAATCGTACTTATTCGTCTGCGCTCAGACTAGAAGGAGAGGTCATGACACCCCTTGAGCAGCAATTTTGAATAATATAAAGTACAGTACATTAATATCGACTCGATCAAGCTTTCAAAAGCAAACTTGATTTCTGAGTTTTAGTTTAAAATGTTTATCAAGAATTATTTCATGAAAAGGGCTACGTCGTAGTAGACTGAAACGGTGGGCATGAACATAGGGCGATCAAAAATGCAGCAGGTGGACTCTGTATGCAAATAAATTCAACAAATTTCGTAGTAGAGAACCCCTGATGTGGAGAGAGCCCAATGGGGCCAAAACAAAATTCGTTATACATAAAAAATTGTTGTAGAAGAGATATCTTTAATACAACGATCTTGGTTTCAACGATTTTCAAAAGCGATTTTTCAATGATTTGCTCTTTTTAAATATTTTCTAGTCCCATGAATTTCGCTGTAGAGAGATTCCCTCCGTATAATTGTATGCTGCCAACTCTCTCAGATATTCTATATAAATTCCAGAATAAATTACGAAATATAAGTGAGTAAATGTGAGACCAAATAACTCCTCCCGGAAGACATTTGAAGCTTTCCCTCGTTTAAAGAAAGATAAATTTTCACAGATATTTGCTTTGAAAGATCACTCGTCTGAGTGAACAACTAAAATATTTTTCGGGTCGTCTATTGAACTCATTCCAGGAAGTATCTCATTTCCGGTTCTGCGGTGGCATTGGATGATGACGTCTCCGGTACTGCATGAGAAAAACTTTAACCTCCAGCAGTCATCGAAAGTTGGTCGCAATAACGCATAAATCTATGGTAAATCATCTGCACTGAAAAACAACATCTACATAAATTATGAGAGAAGCTTTGAATTTTTTTCGTCTTTATTTCGGGTTGACATTGCTGATGAGAATTCATCCAAATCCACAACTGCAATTATTTCTCATTTAACGCCGTGATCATCATGAATTTCGGTTGAGCGATAGCAAGTTTCATTCTGGTGAAAATTCAGTTTCAAAAACTTCCGGTTAAAAAAAATTTCCTGGGATTATATAAGCCCGATGTGCTGTGAAAAAGTAATAGATGATGCATTCAATGCATAAACAGCAGAGTCAATAACATTTTGTCAGCTCGCACACTTATACAGCTTGAAAAATGAGAAACGTACGAAGATGTTTGCCAGAAGTCCTTGGGAGGTTCTGGCAGATGTGTAGTGGTATTCCCATCTTTGACTTTTTTTTCTTTCTAATCAATCACGAAGGAAGACCATTCCTAAAGTATATGCCAGCAGCTAGGATGCTATTTATAAAACAGACCGGACGAGCCAAAACTCAGTATAAGAACACAACTAACGCCAAGCCGGGTGCAAGTTGCAGTCAGGCAGATCTCTCGCAAACGCCAGGGTATATTTTTAGTTGACACAAAATACAATTTTATGTACAACCTTTTCACTCCCACGCTGTTTAGGTTGGGACAAATCTAGTTCCTGCTGGGCCCTCGTCTGAGCAAGGTATACGAATGTTTTTTTCTTTATTCATTATTGATATATTAAAATAATGATGTGTGAATTTCCAGCATTCTATTATTTGGAAATTCGTTGACATTTATTGGAGGCCTGAAACAAGCAATGGGTTCGGAAGACATTTTAATTAATTGGAATCATATTATTCCTTAAAATGTGACGTTCACATCATGAGCACTTATATACAGCTTAACATTATCAAGTTATTTTTAGTCAGCTTTGTGATTTCGCATGATGACCTCAAAACACACGAATAAAGATGAGGAAACATGTTATGAATTAATGAGATGATTTAATATTACAGGTACTGTACTACTGACTCTGCTTTCACTAGAGACTCTCCAGCAGCAGAGTTGATCGGGGTTGCTTGCAGAAAGGCATTCAAAATTGATTAAGTTGAGGATCTTACGCTGCCTGGGTGCAGTTCATTGGGTAAAATTAGCACATGCACAAATATGTGATTAAATATAAGGATTTGAACACGTATGAATGCTATTATTAAGGTACGTGACGAGACATGATGAAATGAATGCAAATGATTTCGAAAGCACCCGAAAAATAACTGTGGACGGCTTTTCACGCGAATACTGAAAAAATATTGCCTCTAATCTTGCATTTCCGCAGACGTTGACAATGCTTTCCTAATACTTCCCAGGAACGAGTCAAAGTTCCAAAATTCTAGAAAAGTCAGCTTCACCCGTGACTTAATTTTAATTTTACGCAATATTGTATATTTTTTCACCCTACGTGAACACAAAATAATTAATATTCTCCCGCCTAATATTTTAGAAACTCGTGCTTCCATGCTTACGAAACTCGGGGGTTTTCCTTGCTTCGGGATTTGATAATTCGCACACGTTTGAGTCTGTTAAATTCTGATGATGGCATATGTTGGAATAAATTTTCCTCTACACCGTCGACACGCCGTCTTTCTTTTTCGGCGAAAATCCTCGCTATTTCTCATCTTCCGATGGATATCCGGCCACGCATAAATTTCGGACCCTTTTTTCCCCACCTTTAACCGTATCTGCGACGAATAAGGTACTGGACGGAGAATGCTGCTGACGAGAGTCCGACATATGCCTTCACTGAACTCATTCGTCTCCCAGAGCGTTTCTGAATTAAAATTTTTTCGCCTCGAGCAGCATGCAGGACGTGCAAGTTATCTGAGAATTTTATTCATTTATTTTTCCCTACTTTAGAAATACATTTATTTTTATCTCGTTCATTTTCCCGTGGCTGCGTACTTTTTCCCGCTTTTCATCGCATCCAAGATTCTACCGTCTATATACTCTGTGCGACTGAGTCAACGCGTTGCAGAACAATAAGGGGTTTAATTAAACCGGCGGAAATTGAATTCCCACTTGGGATGTTGGGAAGAAATTGATGTAGAAAATTCTACCATTTTTTCGAAAGGCCAACTTATATTGAACAAGCTAGCTTTCGAAATGAGCTTCACGAATCACGATACACATTCAGCCTTTTAAAAGTTATTGAAGTACAGCTCATCTCATTCGAAGGTATCGAAACAATTTTAGTGATTTATAACAGATGTAATATGAATCACTAACCACGCATGTGAATTACACTAGTCCTAATTCTATCCTAACTAATAATCTCCGCTCTGTCGTCAAATTTTGAAATAACTCACCATTTGTGTCTGATAAGAAATAACTAATTGAACGTATCAGCCTTGAAAATATTCGAAAAATTGAATTTGAAGAAAATTATCCACATAAGGCTCTCTGTAAAAAGGAGTGACATATAGAAACCCCTCCTAATAAATGTTAGTTATTCCGCAATTCTTCGACACACGATTACCATATTGTATATAAAATCAATCCAACTTAATTCTGAAGGATGGATCAAAACCGTTACACTAATATTCAATCCAAATATATAATCCTTTTAGGAGGTAGAATATTTGGATTAAATGGTAGAATTCATTAAAATGCTGAATAAAATAAAATGCGTGGTTCTGTACAATTTTGCGACTCGATTCAGGGATTGAAAATATTTTGTATCCAATTCAACAAAAGAGCCCTCCGTGCGTTGAAATTTTTTTTCTGGACGGATCGATTCCGAAATTCAATTCTGCCTCGCCGCATATATAGCAGCCGCAACAATGTCTTGATTGGATTCTCGCTGTGCCGCTACCGTCACTCAATCACGCTTAGCGAAACGGCGTATATGCGAAAAAAAAAGATGAAAACAAAACCCCGTCTAGCGAGAACAGCTGCAAATGGAGATTAATGCTGGCCCCGGGTTGCCACTGAGAAGAAATGATTCCGCCAAAAAGTGCGCGTTGCGACACCACGGGATGCTTCATATTATCGAGGTTCCAAGAAAAAGTTCCCTCACGACCTTTCTGCGTATTGTCACATCAAACGGAAATAAAATAAAAAATAAACCAGAAATGGGGCTCGTCTGGGATGGTTAGCCATTTCTTTTTCTGTGGCTGGCTGATTCACCCCGTGTATTCCGTTGGGAAATTTTGGATATGCCCTCGTCTGCTAGGCGCCGATTTGAGGACGCCGCTGGTTTCTGAGGACAGTGACGAAGGCGTTTGCAGGGAATGGGCCAACTTAACTCGCTTAATCCAGCACCCGCGAAACGGGGCTTTTCGACGCGGGTGAACGACTGAGCCTCGCCGGAAGCCGGCTGATCCTCTCGGCATTTGTCATTGTAGACGCAACCCTGGGCCGCGAGAATATCAAAACCCAGGAGCAGCGACGACGACGACGACGACGACGGGGTTTTATTCGCGCACCAGACGGTTAACCACGTTCTGCGGGCATCGCAACCCCCTCTTCTTCACTCGTCCCGAACACAAGGGCCTCTTTCGCGCGTCGTCTGCGAGTATTTTGCTTCGTTCGAGAAAAGCTTCAGGAGTTTCCGATTTGACTTGGCATCTGTTAAAGTTTTGATCGCTCTTTGGATTCAGAGGACCCTTTTCGAAAATGAGACGCATTTATGATGAGTGTGACTTGTGGGGAAAAGTACCGCTGGCGAAATATAGACCGATGGAATACAAATTTGCAAAAAATCGCCGAACTGCGTACAATATTTACAGTATCACACTTCCCTTTTTTTGAAGCGCATTGGTCCTGTTCGATGAATGTATTCCATATTAGCTCCTGTCAAAAAATGTATGCGCGTTGTCAAAAGAAAGATT
>CAJPEX010001261.1:2095-15131 GCA_905338405.1 Notodromas monacha | reverse complement strand
CATCTCATTCGAAGGTATCGAAACAATTTTAGTGATTTATAACAGATGTAATATGAATCACTAACCACGCATGTGAATTACACTAGTCCTAATGCTATCCTAACTAATAATCTCCGCTCTGTCTTCAAATTTTGAAATAACTCACCATTTGTGTGTGATAAGAAATAACTAATTGAACGTATCAGCCTTGAAAATATTCGAAAAATTGAATTTGAAGAAAATTATCCACATAAGGCTCTCTGTAAAAAGGAGTGACATATAGAAACCCCTCCTAATAAATGTTAGTTATTCCGCAATTCTTCGACACACGATTACCATATTGAATATAAAATCAATCCAACTTAATTCTGAAGGATGGATCAAAACCGTTACACTAATATTCAATCCAAACATATAATCCTTTTAGGAGGTAGAATATTTGGATTAAATGGTAGAATTCATTAAAATGCTGAATAAAATCGTGCCCCCCCCCCCCCCCACCATGATTGCAGTCATCGTATGAAAACTGAAAAGTAAGCGAAGTTGAATGAAAGATAATCTGTGGAAAAGTCGCCACAAATTTCATTACATAATTTGAATGTGATTCGAACGCATACTGTCCCAATTACGCGTGGCTTTTAAATTACTTGTAACGCACAATTTTCATTTTTCGGACTGATCATTCAAAGTTGGATCGCAGAACAGTAAATATTCTCGTTTTTTTTTAAGTTAATGTAACTCTATTTCGAAGTGAACAGTATTTTTGGGAAGCTTTTTGATGCGTGGTTCTGTACAATTTTGCGACTCGATTCAGGGATTGGAAAATATTTTGTATCCAATTTAACAAAAGAGCCCTCCGTGCGTTGAATTTTTTTTTTCTGGATCGATTCCGAAATTCAATTCTGCCTCGCCGCATATATAGCAGCCGCAACAATGTCTTGATTGGATTCTCGCTGTGCCGCCACCGTCACTCAATCACGCTTAGCAAAACGGCGTATATGCGAGAAAAAAACGAAAACAAAACCCCGTCTAGCGAGAACAGCTGCAAATGGAGATTAATGCTGGCCCCGGGTTGCCACTGAGAAGAAATGATTCCGCCAAAAAGTTGCGCGTTGCGACACCACGGGATGCTTCATATTATCGAGGTTCCAAGAAAAAGTTCCCTCACGACCTTTCTGCGTATTGTCACATCAAACGGAAATAAAATACAAAATAAACCAGAAGTGGGGCTCGTCTGGGATGGTTAGCCATTTCTTTTTCTGTGGCTGGCTGATTCACTGCGTGTATTCCGTTGGGAAATTTTGGGTACGCCCTCGTCTGCGAGGCGCCGATTTGAGGACGCCGCTGGTTTCTGAGGACAGTGACGAAGGCGTTTGCAGGGAATGGGCCAACTTAACTCGCTTAATCCAGCACCCGCGAAACGGGGCTTTTCGACGCGGGTGAACGACTGAGCCTCGCCGGAAGCCGGCTGATCCTCTCGGCATTTGTCATTGTAGACGCAACCCTGGGCCGCGAGAATATCAAAACCCAGGAGCAGCGACGACGACGACGGGGTTTTATTCGCGCACCAGACGGTTAACCACGTTCTGCGGGCATCGCAACCCCCTCTTCTTCACTCGTCCCGAACACAAGGGCCTCTTTCGCGCGTCGTCTGCGAGTATTTTGCTTCGTTCGAGAAAAGCTTCAGGAGTTTCCGATTTGACTTGGCATCTGTTAAAGTTTTGATCGCTCTTTGGATTCAGAGGACCCTTTTCGAAAATGAGACGCATTTATGATGAGTGTGACTTGTGGGGAAAAGTACCGCTGGCGAAATATAGACCGATGCAATACAAATTTGCAAAAAATCGCCGAACTGCGTACAATATTTACAGTATCACACTTCCCTTTTTTTGAAGCGCATTGGTCCTGTTCGATGAATGTATTCCATATTAGCTCCTGTCAAAAAATGTATGCGCGTTGTCAAAAGAAAGATTGCATTGAAAGATTATTTCTTTTTGCCAAAAATTGGCTAGAAAATCGCCGACAGCAAAAATTTATGGTACCGCATTGGTGTTTTTTACGTCAAAGTTCGACTTTGATGCCTATTTTCGAATATGCAGCAATGGCTGAATCCCGAATCTGAATAAATTTTACAAAATCCAGGTTATCTAAACAAGTGTTCCCCAACCTTTTTGGGTGTTTATACCTGCAAATTTCCATACTTTTTTTGCGGACCAGTAAATTTCCACAAAACAATTCCACAGACTGGCAGAATTTCATGCAATTTTGCAGAATCAAAAAAATTTGGTTGGAAGACTTCATGACAAACATTTCAAAATTTTTGTTTGTTCTTCAAGATCTGGCGAAGCAGGTGTAGTGGAATGTTTCCAAAAAAATAAAAGGGTGGGCTTGAAGAAAGGTTTCTCAGAATGAAGAAATGAAAATAATTCATTTCAGTACGTGAAAATTGGTCTCAAGTGTTATTAGCCAGCTTTTTTTTTTAAAGCTAATTTCAACTTTTGTTGTCTCTCTGAAATGCCAAATAAATATGACCGACTGAATTATACTAGTAATAAAAAATTGATCATGCCTCAGAAAATTTCCTGTCGACAGGCAACAAGCTTCTACTGACCAGCAACAGTCCATTTTGTTGTCTCTCTGAAATGCCAAATAAATATGACCGACTGAATTATACTAGTAATAAAAAATTGATCATGCCTCAGAAAATTTCCTGTCGACAGGCAACAAGCTTCTACTGACCAGCAACAGTCCATGGACCACCGGTTGCGAACACCGATCTAAAATATGAATTACATTCTCAGTATATCTGCTTCGCATTCTACGTTAACCTTTTTATAGAAATTCCAATAAGTGAGGATACTTTTAGACGTTTTTTTTGAAGTTCTTGAAAAAGAATATCAGATAAACTTTTGGAAAGTTAGTTTCAGAAAGACGAGCAAAAGTTAAAAATTTACAGCCGAAAATAAGCAAGACGGGATAAGCATCGGTCACCCCAGCAGCAATGACGGCATATAAGTCTAGACTCAAGGCCGATCTGAACATAACCCCCTGCCAGTTCTGCAGGCATGTACACATAAATCCATTCTCTTAATCAAAATCTTTGTTTTGTTTTTTCTTCTCAAGGCCACTTCCGTTTTCAAGACTGTTCCGGACCGCATTATTATCTCGCACTTGATGGAAAACGTCAGGACGGATGCTAGTCGTGATTCATTCCGAACCTTCCACGAGCGTTAGGCCTTTTCTCGCGATACTTACATTGACACGATTCTCTCCTTTATTTTCATTCTGCGGCCTGATTCTTGGTGGGCAAGTTGCATACCCCCATCTGCATCCCCGAGAGGATTTCGTCGAGGAGCGGAATAACCCCCAAGACAATTACAGTGAAAGCCCGTGTGGAGCCGTGCAAGAAATGAAGATGCAGAGGAGGGAAAAAATGTGCGAGATTCGTCTCCTGTTGCGGACGGAGCCAAGGGAAAATCTTCCGTGCTTCCTTCAATCCCGAATACTGCGCTTTCTCACCCACACTAACGAATTCGGATCGCAATTAGGATACGATCTGAAAACTAAAATTGCACAGCTTCTGAGAGGATGGAATAATTACTCAGTTGAAAATGTCTTCCATGAATCTCACATGAAACAAAAAAAGGGGTAGAGGAGAAAATCTTGCAGCTTGAAAATCCCATAAACCAGCAACTTTTGCAGGGCCTACATCCAGAGTTAACCCTTCCGCAGCAAAGTCTGGATATCTCTGCAAAATTTTGTGCGTAAAAAAACACATTAACTGATCACCAAGGCTCAAGTTGGAAAAAAAATCCTGATATTTTTTCCTCTGCTGGCATAAAAAATTGCTGAAAAACGTCCTTGCTGGTAGGTATTTTTTTCTGCATTCCTATAGCATGGAATCAGGACTAAAGCTTCTGGAAAACAAAAAGACTCACCCTTCCCAGATTTTTCTGATTTTACACTTCTTTACCGCAGGAATTTTTTGTCTTCAAGGAAATTGAAATGTGATTGTGTGCAAAAAATTCTCAACTTTGCCACTACAGGGTGGAAACGAGGCTGTCAGCATCCATGATCAATTCAATTTTTGAAAATTAACAAATGGTGTGATGCTGATACAAATATCGTATAATGCACTCGATAAGGGCTCCACCATAATTGAAAGCCTATATAGAAATACATCAAATTTTAACAAACAATGATTTTGAGGTTTCGAACATAGAAATCTGGTAAATGCTATTTGACTTCAAAACATCATTTATACCTGTTTGACCATTCAGCATTTTTTTGAGAAAATTATTGTCTACTTAAGTTACCAAAAATTTTTTTTTCAGATTCATAAATTCAGGTTGTGAGGTTTTCACACGGCCCGAGCAGCAAGATTTTTGGTTCACTCGATATTTTCTGGATATTTTCTGCGGTATTTTTCTCTCCCGCGGGATTTTCTTGTGAAGCGTAAAAAAGAAAGGAAGCACAAATCTGACAATACGTTTGTAACAACGGTCGATGCCTTCAGGACTTCGTAGGAGAAAACTACGATGAAACGAGATAAATTTTGTACTTTTCACAGCAATCCAAACATTTACCAATGTCTCACCACATTTTTTAAATACTGTACATTCATCATCCAGCATATTACAGTACATGAAACAAGTGGTTATTAGCTCATTGGAATCTATATTTCATCAAACGTAAATACCCTGAGGAATTTCATCATCATTTTCCCCGTGCGCAAATGACTTTAACTCTAAGAGAACAATTACACCATAGTCCTATTGCAGTATACAAATTCTGCTTATTTTATTCCACCCGGACGTCGATATTCTTGAAAAAAATAAAGATCGCATTCAAAGAATTCCGCGGTTGAATAAAGAGTTCCTTGTCGAACCCGTCGTAAAAATATCTCGGGACCCAATCTTGATATTCGGCACCTGATAATGCGACCTCGCTTGGGTGACCATTTTGATTGCGCAGTTCTACTAGAGGGCAGGGAAGTTTGGGCAGGTTTCCCTTCAGATTAAAGGGGAAAAAAGATGGAGACCAAGGAAAAAGGCATTCAGTCTCAAGCTGTTCAAGTATGTGATCAACAACCGCCGAACTTTTCTTGGGGCTCCGGCAGCAAACAAGCTCCTTGATCACATGCGAAAAAAAAAAGAAAAACGCTGTGAAGTTGAGGCAGGGGTCATAAAAAAGTTTCTCGCCTACCTCCAAGGTATGAAAATACCCCCAAAAAATTTCCAATATAAATGAAACCCGTGCAATACTTGCGCAAGAAATTCAAGAAGATAATTTGAATTTTTACAAAGCAGTAAATTGATTTGTTGATTACTTTTCATCATTATTCACATTCTTCATTTAATTAGAGGAGATTAAAGGAAGAAGTTGAACTTCGCGATTTATGTGATGTTGAGGCACTGGGTCATAAAAAAGTTTTCCCTTATATACATCTGAGATATGAAATTACGCTAAGAAATGTTTCAATATAAATGAAGCGTACTCATTACCTAATAACCAAACAATTCAAGGAGATAATTCCATTATTTAAATAGTAAGAAAAAACGACCGGTTACTTATTTTCTATTGGAATTTTTATTGTTCAATTCATTCGAGGAGATCAAAGAATGAATTAATCTGTTCTTGTATTAATTAAAATTGGCGAGTCATCAACATGAATCGCACAGGTCATTTCTTCAACCCAAAAAGAAAGTGAGAAACTTCGGGAGAACCCTTTTTATAAGCATGAGAACGAAGGAAGGCAGTAAGAAACGCTGCCTTCTGTCTTTTCCACGCGATAGCTGGCGTCTATTGCATACCATGTTATTTATTCGTTTCATCTCTTTCGAGCAGAAGGAAATTGCTGGAAATCGATGGAAAAAGTTGGCTGATTTCGTTGTCAGCGGGTGGAGACTCCAGTGGAATTTCATCGATTCCCGCGACGCGTGAGCAAACTTGCTGAAATACCGAGCTACGAGAATAATTGGGTAAAAATACTCTGCCTATCTGACGCGAATCCGCTTTGCGCCAATATTTTCCTGGAACTAAGATTATATTTTTTCCCCCTCGGAAAAGTAAAAATCAGATTTACTTCCAATCGTCTCCATCCGCGTTTTTCAAGCTGCTTAAAATCCCCTCCGATATATCTCCAATGCCAAGAAACGCTTTTACGCGCACGGGACTCTCGTGGAAACAGTTTTTCAAGATTACGTATTTTGACGAGCTGTCAATAATTTTTCTTTAATGTCTCCGCAGAATGTTTCAGCAGGGATAATGGAATTGAGTACATCAGTGTTCATGTTGACGATGACGAGATTAAGAATTCAGGTTCTCTGTATTCATCATGCGACTTATCAATTCCATTAAGCGTGATGGCGGGTTTTGCATGCAGATGCTTCAACTTTGAAATTATTTATGATGCCATGCTCATATTTTTTCGTGAAATACTAATATCGTTAGAATTGAAGAAAAGAAGGAGGGCTCTGATATATTTTATTCTTCACGACCTTTCAAAAATTCTGATGGATTTGTTATCGATTTTTGCGATTTTAGCGACCTGCGCTCCCGATTTTTTTGAAGAATTTATCTTCATATTTTAAAATTTGTTCCAATATCTCAGTCTCAAAAGTTTCTAGCAAATTAGAAGCGCAATATTGCAAATTTTTGCATTACGCCTATACTGAGGATCTAATAATTGGGAATTTCGAATCATTAAGAAAAGTAAGGCTGTAGTTGAATATTTCCAACTTTTGAGAGCCATATTGCTATTAAAAGTTCGCTCAAGATCCCCTGCAATAGGGTATCAAAGGTTTATTGCCACCTGCTTTCATGTAACTTATGATGTAATATCGAGCCCCGGCTTTTATTTGCTCAAGTGGACTGGTGGCTTTTTGCGCGGGAAGTTCCCCGAAAGTTTCCTGCTGCTGGTTGATTCATGGATTAATCCTTTGAAAACTTCCATCTCTGGAGGTTCCAGAATAACCTATTGTTGCTTCTGAGTCAATCCTGGTGGGTTCGAAAGCGAATTCAGAATCTTCCAGGTAAACAATCACGCTTTTCAGCATAGTTCCCACAATCTTTTCGCAGAAGTGGATTTTTTAAAATTATTTGGGAGAAAATGTTTGCGGTTCGAAAGAAGTACCGTACACGCAATCGATATACCGTATCCCACTTACTCTATTTCCGAAGATTGCTTACCCAGGAAAATCAAAACCCCGAGAAATCAGCAATGACTAAAAATGAAATGAACAGGCTCAGATGAGCTGGATGTTTTCATAAGCGAAAATACTGCATGGTACAGTACTTTACTTCACACTGCTTGTTTTTCAAAAAGGTTTAAAAATTCACGAAAATAAGTTTAAAGTTTTTGCATGTTAATTGAAAAGTCCTCCGATAACATTGCAAAAATGAAACTAGGAAAATTTGCACCCGAATAATATAACTTCTACGTGCCAAAATGCAAGGATTTTTTGCTACCTTTTTGCTTGTTATACCATTACTTTGCAATGCCTGCATTCACATTCAAGGAGGAAATAAATTGTGCATCTTTCAAAATACAGTAGAATAATTCACAGAGCGTTTGATTCAACGTAACAGATCGAACTGCTCAAGGAATGACATTTCATAGCTAGAAAATCTGTTCACTGTCTTCAGATACGCCAGTTTATGCTGATTCATCTTCGCAAAATTTCCGAATGATTTGATTGAAAGACATTTAATATCCAGTGGTTCAGACTCACCGTCTCCAGTCATCTTTCCGATTCTTTGCTTCACGAATGAAAAAAACATGAAAAAAGCTAGGATGCCAGGAGAATGAATAACGCTCTTGTTCTGACAAAACCAAATGAAAAAAAATTGAATAAAGAATCAAAGCTCATGGGAGTCGAGGGCTGCTTTGCCTAACCCAGTTCAAACAAAAGGGAAAAGGGATCACATTTCATTCTGGTCCGCCGTCATAAATCCTCCGTACGACGAATTCTCTTCTGAGAGCACAGCAGAAATGCTTCAGGCGGAGGTCGTGAAGCGGGTGCAGTGACGTCGTCGAGGAACCGTTTATTTATAGTACCGGAGGACGATTTAGGAAGGAAAGGGATGTAATGGGGAGAAAGTCCGGTACGAGAACGGCTCGCTCGGTTTGGCACAAGATCTTTCGCACTGGTCCAGCGAACCCCCATTTTCGCTCTTTTCGCTCGCGGTACCACATTCTTTGTATATGATACATTGATTAAGAATACAAGTAACGTTTTTGCTAAGCCCACCAGATTCCATGCGTCAGGTCATTTTCGGGGCCAGAGAGTTGATTGGCAAGGGTTGAGCAGGAATTTGCGCCACTTTTTGTATATACTGCAGCGCCTCTCATTTTTTTTTGCATTTCGGTGAAAAATACGCGGACGAAAAACTTCCTGGTATTTGTATTAGGAGTAACAATTTTCCTAGGGAATGTTTTCATTGTTCTTATCTGGCAGGTAATTGGTAGGCTTTCGCAAGGCGGCTCACAGAACAGAGAGAACAATTCCTCGGCAATTTTTTTTAGTCTGGTAATTTTCTTTTGTGCAATTTGTAAATTACCTGGCCCTATTTTCTTTGAAGAAATATTTTCAATATCTGTCATTGTGCAAAGTTTTCAAAATCGGAATCAAATTGTCTCAAATCAGACATTCCACGTGTGATTTTAGCATATTCGTCTTCCCTTTATATTTAACAGTAAATCAGCAGTTGTTTTGTATTCACATTTTTAAAATGTTTAAAAAAGTCATCCAACTGGGTTCGATTTGTCTGTGCGTACCACGTTCACAGAAGCTCTTGATTGATAATATCGCGTAAATATCTTTCTACCTAAAGAACAAACAAAATTGTTGGATGCAAAAACCCATGGTTATGTGTTGGAAGTACATAACCATGGAAATTTGTTTCCTATGCAGTCTCAATGATAAACGTCATACGAATTTGCAGATAAGTATTTAGAGATTCTAGACAACTTAAAACAAATCCAATGCTTTCAAAGAGCCCTCGGACGAAAGAGCATGGATAAAAAAGAACGCAATGCGATGTGAATGTTGAAACATGCATCAAGAACATCCTCAATACTCTTTCTTAATTTTACAACCTCACGACCCAGCAGTTTAGAAACTTTTGCACATTCTTTTCATTCGAAAGATTCGTTATTCTGGAATCAAACTGTTATATTGGTGGAAATTACTTGCTATTCCACGAAATTCGGGAAAACGGTTGCAGTCTCACGGAGAAATTAGTTAAACGAACAAAACTAGTGATAGCATTTTTAATTTTCCTTAAAGCTGTAAAAAAAAATATGCCGACAGTCAATTCTTAAAATCTCATGCGATATGTCCTCACCGGAAAAGGAATCAAGGCACATGCAAAAAAGTACAAATACCCGTATACTTGCTGATGAGTTACACGACTGTCGCAGCTGGTCACGCGAAATATACTTTACCGGATATATTCCGTTTAGCAGTGAGAGAGATTGGCGATGAACCTTGACCTCCTTGCCACACGAGTCTCTCAATACAGACTGAGTGCATTTGAATGGACGCGACCGACACTTGAAGAATAAAACGGGGTCTTCCGGAGATAAACTCACAAGAATTCCGAGGAGGTCGAGAGAAGCAAAGAAAAGTTGTTATTCCCTCTCCTGCCTCGTGAATTCTTCAGTTCTCCGAACAATTTTGACGAAATCTGAATAGTAATCGAATAAAAAGTAACCTTCGTTCGCCCTTCGGTGCTGCAGCTCGTTCTATAGAGGGCTTCTTGGGAAAATTTCGGCCTAAAACATTTCTGCACATTTTCAACCTCCATTGGTTCACAGCCTCGGCGAATTTCTAGAACTGAAACGCCATCAGGAAAATGTGCTCAACGACATGGAGGCTGATGAAATGTGCGCACTTTTTATTTTTCGCACAAAAATACGATAGAATCAAGCATCTGCGATTTCAGACGTTGGTTTTCGACTTCTCCTGAAACGCAATCCTCTCACACAAAAGGTACTCGATTTTTTTAAACTTAAAAAGCAGAGTCGAAAATTTCTGATTTATTACTTGGGTCTCGCATCTAAATTTGGGTCGGTAATAGGTTAATTTTTTTATCTGAGTAGGCCAATTAAAATGCCTTGATTGAGTTTTCCAGTCAGGCTTGAGCTATTTTTAGGCGATCTCATGCTTTAGTGCTTTGCAGGCTAGAAATAACTCTATGGAAATTTCATAAACCCTAGCTCAATCGAGTCATAAACTTTTACGTCGCATGCATGGATCTAAACTATTTGTGACATTTACGGCATCATTCGTGACAAGTAATTGGCCAGAACAGAAGAGCTTCACATTGTTTCGATCGGGTCTAATTGTCGAAATAGGAAAAAAGGGAACGACGAGTCCTTCGAAATGTGACATTGTTTGATGAGTTCTTTCATTCCTTTAGCAGCGGATGCTCGGAAATAAAACCATTTTCTCTCACTTTTGCGTCATGAGAGCCGGTGTTTTGCCCAAGTCATCAATCCGGTCAGAAAGATGCATCGAGGGAGATTCCGAAAGTCATGGAGCAGAAGAATATCTTTGTGGGCTACCCACTCTAGTTAATGAAGATATACATCAACGGGGGGCTTAATTGATACTGAAAGGGCTTGTGCGACTACGAAACCAGCGATCCGAAAGTTGCTGGTCCCATTTTCTTAACGAGCCATCCAACCCTCGGAAAGCTCTAATGAATCTTCCAAAAATGGAGACCTNGATATACATCAACGGGGGGCTTAATTGATACTGAAAGGGCTTGTGCGACTACGAAACCAGCGATCCGAAAGTTGCTGGTCCCATTTTCTTAACGAGCCATCCAACCCTCGGAAAGCTCTAATGAATCTTCCAAAAATGGAGACCTCCATCTCAATCAGGTTCAATTGTGAATGCACTTATTGATTCGACGCGAAATAGTTATCATCGCCAAATTTGCGGAAAGATTTATGTCCGGCAATGCAAGATTGGAGAATGGGATTCACTGCTTGATTTTCACAACAATGAATGCATGATTCATTATTGCCAGGCTAGCACCAAATTAAACATTATTCAATTTAATTGATATTTGTACTGTGTGGATTCCTGAATTTTTTTTAGTGGATCGTCCGCATGAAATTATTTTCCAATCTCAATTGATGAAGAATAAAAAGTGATGGAGTGCGAAATAAACTGGGATATTGGAGCCCGCTGAAATTTTTGCGGTGTGCGAAGTTTTCGAGATTTCCCTTATTCGCTTTAAAAGAAAAAAGGTCTGCAAAAGTTCGGTCAGATTTCTCTGCTCAATTTACATAATCGCTTGGAAAGCGTTTACAAGTACTGTACGTCAATGCGATGTAAGTTCATGGAAAGTGAATTGCGTTTGTGCGTGGAAAAATGTACTATTTCAATGTCGATATTTTTTTAATCTGAGGTTTCAAATGTCTTTGGTTCCTTTGATTTGAATTTGATGACGCAAAGCGTCGTTAAAATCTGACTCGTTATTGTGAATAATTTTGAATGCGGAAGAGGAAAAACATAAAATCAATGTTTTTGGACAAAGTTCGGGCTTGTGAAATGCCAAAAATTTGTCTTGATGCTGATTAATCTGTTCGGTAACGTCAAAACGCTGGAATAATTATAAGATGGGAATCCAGTGAGTGAAAAAAATGGGCGACTTGATTCATGCCTGTTTTTCAAAGATCTTTTTGGCATACTTAACAGGCTGAAAGAATCAACTAAAGCGGGGAACGTATCCGAAAATTGTTCGTCTTTTGATGTACCATTACATTTTTTGGCCTATGCTTGTGAGTTGTGACACGAGGAAGCATGGAATCTTAATCGACCTTCAAACTCTGGTACATAAAAAAATCGTAGTTGGAATGATCTCAATTTTGCGGCTAAAAATATTGGCCCGGTTAATAAAACGTTTCAAATGAAAAAATTAATGGAAGAAGAATCTTCCATTTGTTTTTCAAAATCCGACACAATAAGCATGAAATACTATACGGAATTTTGTTTGATAAATTTTGAAAAGCTTCTTAGCTTCTTGACATACAGTTCTCTGGAATGATTAGACAAACAAATCCGGCACGTTTTCATCGCAAGTTTATACTGACACTTGCGATGAAAATGTGCTTTAATATCCTTTAATTTCCCATGGAAGCAGGAATTTCCCGGTGAAATCCACGAGACGCAACTCGTAGTTTTTTCCCTTCACTGCAAAAATAACAGGGTTTCATAATAATTCGTTGACAAAAAAAAAGAACATAAAGAGGGGAATTGTTTTGAACCAAAAAATAAGTGTTAGAAGCACTGACGTTCGTAAAAAAAATCAGATCAAACGGAAAATAAATAGCCCTTGAGGGAGCGGAGCTCGAATATTTAAAAAATTCAAGCTCAAATAGAATTCACTAACGAATACCCCAAAACTATTTCACATGAAACCATCGCCTTTTTCACAGCACATGCGGCATCCACGCGGACATACACAACACATTTTTGTAATCATCCGATATGATGTTTAAAAAAAACCCCTACGAGACGTAAAAATAGACATGATTTCGAGCAAAAACAGAGCAGAATATTTTACTCGAGTCCCCCCACCTTCAGCTTTCATGGCCTGAAGGATGACGTGATGGATGGAGACATTTTTTGCGTGCGGGAACGAGGCGCGTGGTATGAATTATTTCTCGTTCATTAACTGTGCACGAGACCAAAGATTGTCGTCCAAGGAACCGGTTTAATGCACTCAACCGACGAAGGCATTCGTCAATGCTTTCCCCACATTGTTCCCAGAATGCAGTGCATTTATATTCCATTGAAGTTCCCTCTCTGCCAAGAGAGAATGGCCGATCAATGGTGTTATCGGATCCTGAGCAGAATGAAGGGTGTAGGCGGGGTATTGAGACATTTGTCCTTGGATTTTGGGGGGTAAATTAAGATTTACTGTATTTCATCAGTCGTAAATAATCCTCTAATATAGGGCGTTTGGTTATTCAAGGCTATTTTTGTCTGTCGTCTTCGACGTGAAATTAATGAGATTAAACATCATATAGAGGGGGAAT